>JAZHYW010011022.1:0-186993 GCA_037355805.1 Ixodes ricinus | reverse complement strand
CTTCGCCCCGTTCGGTGCATTATTACTAGCCATTTGCCAGACCTAGTACAGAAATCTAAGCTAAGTATGGCCACACATACAAATGACACCTATCAATAACCTTAGACACTGAAGTCGTCGATGGAAGTAACCACGAACTAGCGGAGGACGTTTCGGAGAAGTCGTATATGCGATAATTAATATGCGTGTTAGAGGCTCGCCAGCTGCACGTGTGCGCGCGTGTATGTGATTGACTGGAGGGGCCTTGACGAATCAAGTTCGATATGCGGCTACCAAGACACAACGCCGACACATAAAAATTTAGCTTTTTTTTTTTTAGTTTCCTAAAGGATAAAATGCGAAGGATGAAACGAGAACGGGTCAGGTGCGGCGGGTACAAACAAGAAGGGCGTCTTGAGAGGGGTTATTTTCAGAAGTTTCATATGAGAAGGTCAACACGAGAACGGGCTCAGACAATAACCACCGGCGCCGGTAGCTTTGCCGCATGCGCCCGAGTTCACATGTCGACAGGATGGACAAAGGATGCGTGGTCTTTTCCTTTAACCCCCATTCGCGACCTATTTGTCTCTCCAGTCGATGGTGACTCAGGCAACGTGAACCGTGCCGCTCGCTCAGCCGCATTGTGTTGAGCGAACCCTTTTTCTGAATAATTGTCCCGTATAGCTTTACTACTCGTACTCGTTGCAGTCAGCGGATGACTTCGGCATGATCGCCGTTTTCAGACTGTCCTTCGGCATCGCGCCTTTAAATGCCATGCCCTTGAGTGCAACCTAATCCCCAGAAGATACGAGTTATAGGTAGACGGTACAGACCTATCTGTGCACTGATGATCTGCCCTCCCTTGATCACAAGCTCAGGCTTTGCACCAAACAACCCCGGCTTCCAGAGCACGAGGTCGGCCATTTTTCCTGGCTGCACCACGAAAAACATATTTCACTTCTGGGATGGTCATGCAGAAAATATGTATTAATATCTTATGAATGCTAGAAATACTGCGATGTAGCACACTAATATTATGTTTAAGTAAAGCAGTCCGCACAAAAAGCAAAAATTTTAAACTCTTCAACACAGAAATATGTCCGCAGCTACATTAATAAATAAATATTCGTTTAATGTTATTTCTTTATAGGCTTCGCCAGTTAACAAGCAGCGAGCTCTAAAAATACAGTGCTCCACGCAAAGAAAACGAACTGCATGTTGTTGGCAAGCCTCTCGCGAGAGGACGTATTTTTTTATCAAACCGAATAGATTACTAAGTAAGACTGATTGGCAAGCTTTCTAAATGTCCATTTAAGGGCAGAAGTTTCACTCCCCCTGGCCCCCACAAATATTGGTATGAAAGTGAGAATTGATGAACGATCGATAACCCGTAACCGCCACTTTTTCTCTCTGGTCGCGTTTTTGCGAATGGAGTGTCCGTCGTCTCCTGGAAATCTCCTAATGAGATTTTCAAAATTCAGAGGCATTAAGGAGAACGGAAAACTAGAGTTTCAGTGCATACTTTGCTTGCCAAAAACACATTGTCATCAGCAAAGAACAACAAACTTCACTCTACGAAAACACATCAAGGTAAGCTGGGACGCCTACATTCTGCATTGGCTATACATTGTAACGTTAGAACCAAGTTTTTCTTTTTTTGTAAATAAGAGGCAAAGCACCGGAGTCAAAAGGGAGTTTTCTTAGATCGCATCTTTATCTCAGAATTTTGCAGTGGAGCTCGTAGACGCCACTACTGAGCACGCGCACCGCTAGCTTTGTCAGCTCAATTCCAGGGATTCAATTCAATTCAATTTTAAATTTTTATTCAAAATTCAAAGTAATCACAGATCACACTCCATAAACCATCTGGATCCGTAGCCTATTTGGCTAGTCTTGGCACCATTTCAGGAAGCAGGAAGCTAGCGGTATGGCGGGTGGGGTTGCAGCTTTCGGTATCTTGTCAGCTTAGAGGTGGACGGAGTGCACCTACACTCTTTCTCTTAAATACAATATTGTATTTTTACAAGTACTACCATAATACGGGCGTATGAGAAATGAAAAGTAGTGTTACAGAACATTCTTTAAAAAGAATATCGAAATTGTTTCTATTGTTTTCTGGATAAGCGTAAGGAAACACCAACGTCAAGGTAATTTGTAACGTAACAAGCAAAGTAATCAGTTACTTCTCAGCGAAAGTAATTTGTAACGGTAATCTATTACATTTGAGGCTCGGTAATTTGTAATTGTAATACACTACATTAATCAAGTAACGAGCACAAGTCTGGTATCCAGCCTTATGTTCCGAATGCACCGTTTTTCTGGCGTTCTGTCTTTCAAACTTCTCCAAATCTATGTAAATTTGAATTATTAATAATTTAATTAGTACCTCTACAGAACCGACGTAAGAGGCGATGCCATGGGCCAGGGCAGGGTTGATGGTGTACTTCGCGATGTACCGCTTCACCCGGAAGTTGTCATTGTTGGGGGAGTCCTCATCGAGCTTTCCCCTAACGAGTCGCATCTTGTCCGCCGTCTGCCACGTCCTGCTCACCACTTCGCCGATCCTGCCCATGGCCTGGGAAAGAGGGTCGTTTAAGATGAGGTCGAACATACGCTGGCAAGTCAATACGTTTAATTCGCACGATATAATATGTAAAATACATTTTTATGGTAGTCAAAATCGTTAAATGGTTTCGCGCACAGAACAACTATTTTGGAACGCAAAATATTGCCGAATATGAAAAGTCAGGTACTCCAATTCAAGTACAACGACGGTATGGTCTTATTTGGGGGCATAAACCGTAAGCGATCCCAAATTTACAAGTGCAAAATTTTCTTGAAATAATGCGCTGGTTATTTGTTGGAAATAAATTAATTCCTCTTTGTACTAAGAATCTATCTTATGATACATTGAACCGCATACGAGATATTTTCACAAAATGATGCTCACACACAAATATAAAACTATGCAAATATGTTTGCGTTCAACAGCGGCCTATATAATAGAAGGGAAACACATAAGTGACACCAGGAACTAGATGTTTCTGACGCGGGCTAAAAGAAACTATTTCATTTTTTTACGTGAATCAGTATTTCGGCGTATATTAGTATTTCTCCCGTTTAAAAATATATACCATAATATGATCGAGGCATGGAAATCCGCTGTTCTACGGGGCCTCAAGTTTTAGTCTGCGTGGTGTACTGGATTAGAGGGAAAGAAATTTTGACTTCCTGCTTAAAACAGAAACAGAAAAAGCAAAAAACTAGTCACCTGTAATTAGTTACTTCTAACGAAACCTTTAAAAGCTAGAAGAACTGTCATTCCATAAAGAGAGGCCAACAATTACTTATGCGAATGTAAATATACTGGCTCGGAAAACGGCATTCAAATCGCACGATTCTCGCAGCGCCCGATGTAAACAGGACTCCTCGTCAGACAATGCGTCATGCCGTAGATATTATTTCTTCATTCCGTGGTAGCGAACTTGGGCATCAGAAACGTAAAGATAAAATCAAATTCGCAAAAAAACACTACCAGCTGGTGATTTTGTAATCCCATCATTTTAATCACAAAATGCTGCAAACTTACATATTGCAATTTCTGAAACTTTATTTTATAGTTCAAGATTGTCTTAATTCGTACTTTCTAAATAAGAAATGATATACTGACATATTTGCTGTTTGTTTCAAGAAACGTCATTCGTCGTAGTTAGCCCTATTTACTCAAAAAGAATACGCGGTAGAAGAATTCGAGGAAACAAATCAGGAACAACGACTAACAAAAAGATTTGCTTCGAAAACTTGCCCGATTACTATGTACTTTCAAGGAATGCCATTTTTAGTCTTGATCGTATATAAGCTAAAATAACCATCATAATGTTCTAGATTTTTCTCGATGCAGGTACCCAATGACACGTGAATTAATCCCGTAAATGACGTCGTCAAACCATGGCGCTCTGCTAGGTGGTCGAAATGAATCCGCAATCCTCTGCTGGGGCGTGCCCAATGCCCGGCGCTTGGTTTGGCACGTGAAACCACGAAATTTGACTTTTGTCCAAACGAACCGTTGCTAGGGCCGTTGCTATAGCCAAATGCATGGAAGGGTCAACTTGAGATTAGAAAATGTTTGATACAAAAGTAAATAACTTTTTGTAAGCATTGTCTACTCAATATCCAATCGTGAAGACTTTTTATATCGTCTCAGTACCATAAAACGATGATAAAAGCCTGTAATAAAGTTGCACAACCGCTTTTGCCTTGCTAGCATGCGGCGCGATGGCTTCGTTGATGGTTCTTTCTGAGGAAGTAGTGACGAGCGAAGAAACTTCAATAGACCGATCTCACCAGCCGTTTGACTACTCCACCGCTGCCGCAATGCAATCCAGGGAACTATCATAGCCTCCTATATACTGACAAAGCTTGGCAGATCGCCACGAGAACCGGCCGCCGAAATGGAAACGGTGGAGCGGCAGACAACGGATGAAAGAAGAGCCACGTGACAGGCGCCCCGCTGCGGCGAGACGCCGAAACACACTTCTCCCGAGCGAACAAGTGTGTCTCGGGTCCTCGCCGCTGCAAAAGCTGTGCGCTGGCGTCCAGGTTCCCCGAAAAATGGCTCTTTGATGCTCTGTGCTATCAGATCCTCGCGCTCTAAATCTGCGACCGGGCACTATATGGCTCATCGTCGAACTACCAGGCTTAGTGCGTATAAAAAAGGCTAGGGAACTATAGTCTTTCTGCAGGCGGCGGGAGCGAGGGTCGGCCACCACCACCAGAGGCCGCTGCTGACCACACAGAGTAAAGAACGTCCGCGCAGCACAAACAGCGCCTCGAAGGACAGGCGCGCAAATGGCATGTGCAGGGGGACACGCCCACGGGAAGGGGGAGTATCGGACGGACGGCACAGAGACGCGCAGGTCTAATGCCCGGCATTATTATACTTTATTACTAAACAACCCTTTGATGTCACTTTAATAAACGTAGTTTCTCGCCTGGGAAACCCCGGCTTCGCAAGCTGTTCTCGCGGCTGGGCATGCAGCAGGGCAACCTTCACCACAAGGTGCACCAACCCCCGCTGGAGCTTTGCGCGTGGAGCTAACGAGACGACACGAGCCCTCGCACGCACGGCCATCTGCCTCCCGTGAACTAAAGTTATGGCGGCGTCACGCATGCGCCGAACGCCTACCATCAACTCCCGTAAGGACGTCCACCCAAAATGAAGCGATAAATGGTGAAAAACATGGGGTGGGCTATCTTTGGGGATGCCACAGCAAAACTTTATCAAAAGGTAATGATAAGCACCGGGGCACCCGCTACAAACCACGTGACGCGGGAACTGATACCGCAGATCGCGGACACGGCAAATTCGAGTTTCACGGTGCGATAAACACGCGAGAATTCGCTACAAACTCCTGTGTCACGGGAAAGGATACCGCAAGTGGCCGACGCAGCAGATTCGCGTTTCACGGTGCGGAGGATTCGCGGAAACCCTCCGAGAACTCGCATCACACGGAAACAGATACCGCAGATTGCGGACGCAGCAGATTACAGTTTCATGGTGCAATAAAGACGCGGGAACCTGCTACAATCTTGCATGTCACGGAAACCGATATCGGGCGCGCAGATCGTGGGCAAAAACACAAGAATACGCTACAAACTCGCATGTCACAGAAACACATACCGCAGATCGAGGACGCAACAGAATCACATTTCAGGATGCAATATACACGCGGGAACAACTCGCGCGTGTTACTTACAGCTAAAAATCGATATCGCGCACGCAGACCGCGGACGAAAACACGGGAATCCGCTACAAACTCGGGAACGGATACCGCAAATCGCGAACGCAGCAGATTCGCATTTCACGATACAATATACACGCGGAAACAACTAGCGTGTTACGCGAGCCGATATCGCGCGCGAATCGCAGACAAAAACGCGGGAACCATCGCGCCATTGATGCGCCATTCCCGTCGGACATCGCTTGACGTCCCACGGGAATTGAGGGGTGGGGGGCGATGTTTCGGAATGTTTATGTTACAGATATTTAGCCAGAAAAACGGGATGGGCGATCTCTCGGGGAGGGCGCCCTTACAGGATTTTACGGTAGTGAGATCGGTCTATTCTCGGGGTCAACTTTTTGTGGGATTTCGGAAGCGGAAAGGGTTTGTGCCAGCCAAATGCCCGAAATTGATCCGAAATCCGCCAGGATGTCTCGGATAAAATTGCGCTAAAACAATGCGTACACAAATAAGATGTATGCGTATGTTATCCCCTCAGAGGCCACTATATCTACAATGCCGTTTATGGATGAAAGCAAAATATCCGGAATCCCGGTACGTTGATGGGGTTCCGAATAAGGTAAGAGCAGATAAAGCAAGAAACTGTGAAGGATAAAAAGAAGTATGCGTTTAATCGAACATCTAAAAGCTTAAAAAAAGTCTGGTTAACTCATCGGCATTACCGCTTAATTTGGCACTTTTTAACTTAACATAAGTTGTACTACTCGAGTGTTATACTTCTGTCAGACGGGCACCTAAAAGAACCTTTACGCCAAAGGCCTTTAGGGTTTTCAAAGGACCTTTAAGTTCTGCCGTGCCAGACAGCGCAAGTAGATGTCATTTAGACGATGTTTACGGCGATCGAAGTCTCGTGGCTCTTTCAAAAGCATAAATTACCCTCTCGCCAGAAAAAAAAACATTTTGGCGATATAAATAATTTTTTTAAAGTTTTTCCTAAGCAAACAAATACAGTGAAACCCGTTTAGAACGAACCCACGTACAGCGAATTATTGTCGATATCGAACTCACAAAAAATTTCAATAAAAATGCGTGTAAAAAGTATGTTTTATAACGAACAACATATTGGCTATATCGAACTTTTCCCACCGGGAAGGCTTCCAAAAACGCGCCAACAATCGTCTACTAGCCTGTCCCTTCTCCCAAAAAAGAAGTAGCAAAAGCAGAAAAATTCCAAAAGCTCAAGTTGCGAACAAAATTGAGCGAAGAGAAGCAATTCAGAAGGAAATAAGCTAAAAAAATTAAAACTCTGCACGCATGCAAAAAAAAATTTTTGGCGCGTTGTTACAAGGTGGAAGTGAAGAGATGAGAAAGAAAGAAGCTCTCGCCTCACAACGAACTCATCGTGGAAGTTTGTTGTAAATGTTTTTTTGCTACATCGATTTACTCGCTATATCGAACTGATCGCAGCGTTTCCTGGTGTTCGTTATAAACGGGTTTGACTGTATTAAAAGAGACAAAATGACGAGTTCAGTCGAGTGATTAATACAAAGCCCACATTAAGCCCAAGCAGATGTTGTTGTTGTTGTTGTTGTTTTCTTTGCCAATTAGCCGCAACCCTGAGCGTCTCCCGCTCACTCAGTCCTAACGTTGCTCAGTGGTCCCGCTCCTTTCCGTGCTTCTGCTACGCTTTTGCCTTCTTCGGTTCGGCGTCGTGCTTGCGCTTGAGTTTCATCGAACGCGTCGGATGTCCTCCAGTCGACCCTCCCAAAGTCGTATCAGCGCCCCGGTCGCCTCAACGCTGCAATGGAAGCGCGGCGATCGCTTCCTACTCGTGGACGCTCCTCCGCCGTTCGACATATCACACGACGCGAGAGTGAGGTACAAAAATATATACAGTACAGATATAAATACAGTATTAAAGGATGATAAAATATAAAATAGAGAAATAAAAGCTAGATAACTATGGTTGTAAGAAAAATCGAGAGGAGGAAAACAGAGGTGCCGAAGCGGACGATGCGAGCAGGCGAGCAGCGGGACGACGAAGCCTACTAGATAGCTGGGGTTGTGAGTACAGAGAACTATTAGTAGACGGAGGTCTGTACAAAATATACGTGAAACATTCTCTTTTTCAATAAGAAAAATATGAAAGCATTGTTTTTATATATCAGTATGATATTGTATTTTAATTCGCTTCTCTAGTGTAGACCGCTGCTGATGAGAGTACGCCTTTAGCAGCCGTAAAGGAGTTGCGGGACCTCAGGTTCACGAAAAGGACCCTTCCACTAAATAAAATATTGAGTTGCCGTGTGGCACTGCTTAAATGACATTTACACTAAAGATCCTTCGGCATAAAGGTCCTTTTAGGTGCCCGTCTGACAGGGATATTAGACCCTATCTTAGAAAGTGGACATGTATGGGTGACATTTGATGAAGCCACGTAAGAGGGCAGTGATCGGTCTCGATAATGAATTTATATTCATGCAAGTAGAACGAACATATCTGTGCAGCCCAAACTAAACAGGCGCACTTTTTTTTTTTTTGAGGCGCTGCAGTCCTTTTCTCTTACTGTCAACTTTTACCTGGCATGAAGGATGGGGCGTTCTTTTTGCTGATCACCAACCTGACTTAGTATGGCAGCCATCCCCCGGGCGCTTGTGTCGCACAGCACTGCAAACTCTTTGTTTTAATAAGGTGAACGGAGCACTAGTCGAACATTTAACGCTTTTTTATGCCCTGTAAGTTGTCTTCCTTTGGCGCTTTGGAATAATTTGGTTGGCAACGTTGGTATCACCTGTCTACTTCAAGAAATGATTGAATGTCCGTTTACGTGCGGGACTGTAGAAAATCCTTAATCGGAACGATTTTAAGTTCCGATGGTTGCCTCGTTTTCTGCCTGACAAGATGACCTAGGTAGCTCACATGGTAACAGCCAATGTTACACTTCTCGGTCTTCATAATTAGCCCCGCATCACGCAATCAGAAGAATACTTTACCTAAGTTGTCCATATGTCCCTTCCAGGAACCAGAAAAAGACTGCAGCATCATCCAAATAAAGGAGGTAGAACTCGTGCATGCCTTTTATGATTATATTTATCAACTGCGAGAATCTTAAAAGCTCAATCTTTAGCCAAATCTCAGTGGGGGATGTCCGCACTAGGGAAATGAATGGAGCATTGCAGCTCGGTTTTTCAGAAAGAGAAACCTGCCAGTATCCGCGTACAAGGTCAAGGGTAGAAATTTACCGCGCAGCTCTGACTCTTTTATCCTCTCTTCGGTGTTCGGAATAGGATATAGGTGATCTTTGTGATCTCGTTTAGTTTTCTATAACCCATGCACGGGCATGGATAATTGCCGGGTACTTCTACCAGAATCAAAGGCGACGGGTAGTTGCTTTCGAGTGGCTTGGTAACTGCAAGCTTTAGTATGCGTTTTATCTCAGCCTGCATTACTTGTTTTGCCGAGGTGGAACTCTGTACGCTTCTGATTTGAGGGGTTCAGCTGTCGTGAGCTTGGTCTCGGGAGTCATGAGATCTGTCCTTCCGGTTGGGTCACTAAACGTCTTGCTAAATTCGATTATAAATTCTAGATCACAGAATTTTCCCCGAGTACTAAATTTCCTTCAGTCAGCTTAACGGATATTAATTCCGCAGAGTCAATTTCTGATTAGCGGAAGTTATCAGGCGGCTGTTTTGAAATGGTCCCAACACCACAAAGAACGTTTATAAAACGTTTCCTCGTTATCACGGGCGGGAGCTCTAGGCATGGATGAGTTAGGACCAAACGAAAGGTGGGTTAATTTACTCTCTCTCTCTCTCTCTTTCTCTTTATATATATATCCAGTAGCCGTTAATTTGGTTCGCCAAAGAAGATTGCCTGCTCGTTTGCTCGCTCCGGTTGCACTAGTGCTGTGTTTCAAACAACGCCTCAGACGCTAAGCCTAACACTCGACTTCGATGTGTTTCGAGGTGAGAAAAGAGACGAGACAGCGAGGGGCAAGTCACCGCTCGGAACGAAAGAAAGAACTTTATAAAAACAACCAGTGTCGCCACGAGACAAGGAAAGTGGATTGAAGAGCTCGCACGAGAACGAACGCTGCACTGACACGCTTCGCTTCGACCGCACAGGGAAGCGTTACATTGGGAATGGGTTGGAGCGCTGTTGCTGCGCCGCGACTCGGTTCTGAAACGAAGCTTGGGAGTCTTGTTACTATGGAAACATTCAGTGACCCTAATCAGCTCCTTCAGATCATTCACCGGTTCAGATTCAAGAAGCTCCTCGTCCCTTGAAAACGTCATGATTGTCTCTACAAATCCATTCAGAGTTTGGACTTATTTCCTTCCACTTTAAAATGTAAGTAGATAACTCCTTGTGCATGTATAACGTCATGTTCACGACTTCGCTTATTTCAACGAAGGGTCTCTTTAGGTTGCAGTGATATATTTTTACCTGCTTCTTTTTTTTTCGGGCATTGTTACAGCATAGTTTGTTTTAGAAAGCTTGTCTATGGCCTCTATGGGTCACTCACAATGAACTTCTAGTTTGTTGTTTCGGGTACAACCAACTGAACTAAATATTGCCCCTACGGTCCTTGTATTGGCGATACAGTAATCCATCTTATTCGTGCGTCATCACATTAGGCCTAGCGATACTATTCTTGGTCGTGATATTCAACTTTGACAAAGTGGGGTCTCTCTTATCGGCTCTGAGCGAGTCCCTGTCTACCTGCAACGTGCGATCAGAGTTTTTTGAGGCTGCCGTTAAGACGGAACCCTCAACCGTCGTCCCTCCCTTAGCCTACTCTGTCAATGGAATAAGGCTTGGCTCGTTTTTATCGAGTACGAGGTTGAGCTTTGTTTCGGTTACCGAATCCCGTTATCGGATTTCCCGTCCTCTTACTCTAGAAGGGATTCCCTACCGTCGGTTAATTCTTAGTCTCGATCAGACGTTTCCTATGAGGCAAGTTACGCGATTGGTTTCTGGTCAACGCTTGCACACTTCCCTCTCCCAGTTTCTGACCTCTCGTGCAGTAATTCAACCGACATGATTGAAAACAGGTACGGTTACTGCAGTGAAACAGTTTTTTAGACAGCCGCCTTGGTATCCCAAACACTGAAAACAGCGGGGTCTTTACCTTTGCCATGAGCATGCACACACTATAATATTGTAGCACTCGTTTTATCCAGGCAACCTTTCCAGTGAAATCCGCCGCCGCAACGTAAAATGGATGAACAATGTCCATCGTTGCGGCGCTGTCTCCAAGCACCATACAAGGCTCCCCGTTTGCATGGAGATCGTTAAGATACGAACCTAAGAAGATCTAGGTTCTCATCACTTCCGTTCATGTACCAGCACACTACTTGTGGCATTTTACATCTAGCCTCGAGGTGTCCGGGCTCTTCACGGTTGTATTGTAGCACACGATGTGTTTCCTGGCATCAAACTGTATTTGTTCTTTTTATATTTTCTGCGCCACGTTTCTCTTTGAGTGGCTTTCACTCTTCTCTTGTAGCTTTCTTTCTGGCTCAATATTTCAAAAACATCACTTTGCGAGCCCTTTCTCGGCGAAAACCGCTTCCGCAGAGCTTGATTTTCCTGACGGAATCGCCTTCATTACCGTTCAGCTTTCGACGTGCCGCTTATTCGTCAGCTAGCTCGGCGGCCCTTTCGACATTGTCAACCCCACGCTCTCTCCTGTAACCAGAGCTTCACTGACTGGGGAATGCTACCTTAAAACTGAATGGCAACGCAGAACGAGAAACGACCCTCGGCAACAATCCAGACTTCAGTGTAAAGAAAATAACAAGCAGAAGAAAATAAAAATTGAACACAAGAATAATACTTTTTTTTTGGTTTTTGTATATCTGACCCAGCTGCAGCAAACCTCGAGTAATTTTTTTTTGTTTCATTTCTTTTTGTCGTCAGTCCAGTATTTTTTGCTCTCGCAAAAACTGTATGTAAGCGAGCATTTATAAGCAGAGAACAGGACAGGGAACAAACTACGTGCAGGATGACCTCTCAAAATGCCAACAAAGCATCCTCCAACGTTGAGTATCTTTCTGAACGCAACCTCTTTGAAGAAGGTGTTACCAGTGCGGTGGCTATTCTGTGGGCTCTCTTTGTTATCCATTCACTCATTTCCGCATCCCAAGTTTCTTTTGTAGTGAACTCCCCATATAAGGAATATGGATTGTAGTTAAATGATGCGTCTAAGGTTCACCGGAGGACGTTATATTAAGTGACGCCAGTATAGTTGAAGCGGCCTCTTTTTTTTTTCAGAAATGGTTTGTAACATGTATCAGGGATATCCTGCTCCTGATACACCTTTTGTAAGTGGGATACCGGCTTATACTCTAACCGAACACCGAACTAAGGCGGATCTACTCTCCAGCCAGGACGTTCGCTGCTTGTCGTACAATGATGCCAATCGGTTCTTGCTGACGCATACACCACTAAGCGCGGAAATAAATAAAAAAAATAATTATAAAACATACAGCTGTTGCCTTCTACCCCGAAAAAGCACTAGCAATTAAACTGAACACCTAGGCCAGTGGAAAATTGAAAAATGTGAAAAATATCTAAAGTATGAAAGTGCTGATCTGAATACGCCAGAAGCCGCATGGCCATTGCATCAACGATTGCTGCGCTCGCGACAGCTCTGGCTTCCACGATGTGCTAAAGTCAGTTCCAACCCTTAAAGATGCCCCGTCCTACAATATTTGATGCTACGATTCTGTTTGGATACCTCCCTAAGTTCCGAAACAGTAAAGACTCTGTTATATTCCGACGTCGAGCGTAACAAACGCGGCTTAGCGCAGCGCACACAGACGTTGATTGGACGAAGATATCGAGCTCGTGCTCGCCGACCAGTCAAAGGTCCACGTTCTGGCGTTATGCTGCTGCTCGCTGCGCTCAGCGTCGGAGTATAAAAGAACCTTAAGTGCGTTGCTAACGCAGGCCGTCGGCGGTACACCAGACGCTCCCATCTTATCATCGCACACCCCAGTGACGTGACCCTGGCGCACCCCAGCATGGCGGAAACGTTACGCGGCGCCAGCATTGCTCCAAATAGCAGTTCACACAGCCTTTCTTCCAAACGTGTATGGTTGAGTTAGGACTGCGTAAAATAACCCTACAATGTTCTTTTTTTTTCGTTTTGTGCTGTCGCGTGCTAATAAACCATTCTAGTAAACCAGATTTGCGGAACTGTATAACTGTTGTCACTGACGTCGATACAAATTCCACCATGCGGAAGTATCTTCAAAAGTAATTGCATTACATTTCGAAGTATCTGTACTCTACTCAAGATATTTTGAAGTGAAAATAAGTTGAGTGGTATCTTAAATACCTTATGAAGCAGGTATTTAGTAACTTAACCTAAATACCTTTATCGAGTATTTTATCCAACACTGGATCATACCTTCCGGGCTTCACAGTAAAGCTGTCCTTGTGTGTTTTGCATTTGTGAAGATCTACGAAGGAAGGGTCAGTGTTGTACGAATATTCATCCTCCCGAAGCTTTTTCTAAAAATTCACAACTGACGTAATGTGCACAAAATATGGCGCATCTGGGGGTAAACATGATAATGTAACCTGTTTTGTGTGTGAAAAAGTGTCAATAAAGGGCGTAAAAATAATTGTTTTAGTCTTGGCTATATTGGCTATATACATATTTTTTTTTCTACGGCTTTGGCTATATTTGGGTTATACCTCCCAGCCATTTGGTGTTTTTTTGGTGGGACCATCTGGCAAGACTGCTGGATGGTTGGGTGGCGAATTGAGTCCCGAACGTCACGCAGCCAACGCATCACCAGCTCAAAACAAATGAAGGCTCCAATCTACGCGGAGAAGGTGGTTGAACAGCGAAGCAGTGATATCACCTGCAGAGATCGCCCATAGACTATAGACTCTTTTTATGGCAAATGCCACCAAGTGGTGCTCCAGTCTACGAAGACCCTCAGACTAAAACGAATGAACGGCGAGTCGACATAGGAACGAGGCTACCTTAACACCGGTGCCTGAAGTGTAGACGAAACGTTTAATCACCAATTCTCCAGGTGAACGCCAAAAGAACGAAGGACTGCGTGATTTGTTAAAACGTTTCGAATATACTTGTAAACCAACTTGCTTCCTCCAAGATGTAATATTGTGAATCCGAAGGCCCTTGTTAAATCTCGAACCTTGTTGTCCGTGTAGCATTTATGCTTTCTAGCACTGGTGACATAAGCAAGCTCAACAGGCTTGCAAAGACGGTACGACAGGAAGTCGCTTGGGACGCAAGCGGCAGTTCATATTTGTAAACAGCAAAAGGGTCTATCTCAAATGACTGACGAAAGAGAAGTAAATGCACTGTACCAAGACTATTTTTGTATATGACAGACCTCGTACGCTGCCGTTGCCGCGGCAGCTTATGCAACCGCAATCTTTACCCAGAAACGGATGTGGGGGTCGCTACGTACTTATCATCTATCACGTGGTTTTGACACTTGTTCTGTGGTTTTCTCATTGGAGCAAGTATCAAAACGACATGATAAGAGATAAGCCGCGCACGGTCGGTGATAAGGCGCGCGCGCGGGTTTTATATCGACTATTGTTCTCTCGACGGACGCGAAAATCCCGACCAACGAGTCATATAAAACTTCGATGTAAAACATGGCGCGCTCCATGCAGTTGATCTCGACCGCCGTGCGCAGCTAGGCAGCCGTCAATCGGGTGGCCACATCAAAAGATTAGGCATTCGGAGAATGACATCTCGCAAATGATGGGTTTGTGCATTAAGCAACTTAACATAGCGCATTCAATGTTCCCGTGTGATATACCAAACGTCGAATGCGGAAAGCTTTGATCCATTGCATGTATTTTTACACTATAAGCAGCCTTAAACACATATCGCTTAGAGCCAAGTAAATGTAGACATAAGCAATTCAATGTCGAATCAACCGCTCTGGCCTTAGTCAGAAATGTTTCACCCTTTTATAAACTGCATGTCCCCTTTAAAAAAAAAAAAAAGTTCTACGTTAGAAAAAAAGCGCTAACCAGGGAATCGGATGAGTAGATGCTGATGGCGCCAATATCATGAAGAACGTCCTCGGCAGCAATAGTCTCGGCTCGAATTCGCGACTCCGCGAAAGACAGATCCTCCTTGATATTCCTGGTAAAAGAAGACACAAATAATTTATTTTACAGCTTTGTTGACTAATGCTAATCACCAATTGTCTTAACACTCTATCAACCAGCCAAATACAGATCTGTCAAGATTCAAGTTGTAAAGAACAAAGTGCGGAAACCAAAATATTTGTTCTAGAAGTATCGCTTGATATATTTACACAGCACTAAAACAAAAAACATATTTCAATGAAAAAAAAAACCTAGCGTGGCTTATTGATTTGAATTTAGTGAATATTTATGTGTTTACCTACTTAAATACCTCTGCCGATATAATTTTCGATATAATAATTATAACGTTATAACTCACTTAACAATAATTCACCTTATAATAATGTTTATAACATTAAACAGTGATGAAAAAATGTTGTAATATAGTTTGACTATTGAATACCTTTAACAAACATGTATTTATTTATTTATTTAAAAATACTGGCAGTCCCAAGAGCAACTTTAACAGGAAAGGACACACAATGCACGAATATTGCATTCGTCACCTTTGGGCTTTCAGGGTCAAAACGTACACATGAATGCTTTTGAACCGTGCCTAAAGATAACAAATCACAAGTCATATCTATCACAAACATACAATTAAGAAACATAGCAGGCCAGCCATGGTTATACAATAAAAAATTTAAAAATAGATAATCTTTAATCACTCATCTTTGTGTGACAAAGCATTTAGATGTGCTAGTAATTGGGCTATTGTTGCGCTGTTAGTGATGAAATTATCAAGTTCCTTTCATTATCTGCTGGCTAAGAAGAAAAAAGAGTACCGAAAGCAGTCGTTCTTAAAGGAGCTGTGCAACGATATTCAATTGGAATGTTTTAACTTTACACGACCTTACTGGCACTGGTGGGACTCAAGGAGACTCGCACGCAACGCCACTGGCCAAGAAACTCCTTTGTTGCGGTGTAATTTCAAGGACAAAAGCGATCATTTTCATGCAATCTCTCTTTTGCAAAATCTGATGACGTAACGTGGGGAGCGCAGTACCCCCAAGTGATGATATTTGAATGCGGTTCATAGATTGGACCCGAGCATTGCGTGGGCGCCCGATTTGGGCTCGTGATAATTACTAGCTCGAGAAGCATTCGGGTACTGGCCCGTGTCCAATCGCTTCAACGACGACAATAGCCGAGCCATAACAATGTCTGGAACTCAGCGCATGTCCTGTGCTTTGCCAACCCCAGCGCGTGGCTATGATCAACATTGGCGGCATATAATCCATTCCAGGTCACGTGGCCGCTTGTTTTGGCTGCGAGTTGAGGGGGTGAACGCTGCTCGTTTTTCTTTAATTTGCTTCTGGGACTTCTATTGCGTGGGGTGAAAAACGAACGCGTGTTACATAGGTCATCAGCGTCAGGGATCCGTTCTAAGCGGTATTTGCGCAAAGTACAAAAATTGTTGCATCGCCCCTTTAAACGAATGTTCAGACGAGGTTGTGCTGCGTTTATGCCGTGGTACTCTAGTATTAAAAAACGAGTAATACTTGTATTTATTAATTTGAAAGGCATTTTGAAGAAGAAAGTAAAACAATTTCAGCCTAAGCTGTTTAGCTCTGCTATCTAAGGTTAAATACCTGATTTTTCTAAAAGGTTCAGTTTGTGACTCCGTGTGGCTGTATTTATTGTACAAAGTGTAAAAAAATGTGCAGGTTTTTTTGTTTTGTTTTTTTAACCGCAAAAATAAATTACGTATCGCTTAACGCTCATTTTACGCCCAAAGGTAGCGCTAGAGGTCACAACCAGAGGCCGAAGTTTCAGTTGGAACGGACACCTTATTCAAAAGTAATAAGTGATTTTCTGAACATTTCAATGGAGAATGGAGCCCATTTTTGGCCGCTTTCGGTTTCTGGGGCTATACAGCCCCATGTATTCGAAAACTCCGTCGGCCGTAATTTTCCCATTGAACTTTTCAGAAAATAACCTATAACTTTTGAATAAGGTATGGGATCGGGCTGAAACTTTGGCATCATGTTGGTACCTCCAGCCGCACCTTTGGACGGAGAACGAGCGTTCGGCGATGCTTTATTTTGCAGTAAAAAAAAACTGTAAATTTTTTGTGACACCCTGTACATAAATCAAATTGCCCTACATTTTATCTTTTCCATTTTAGATATGTTGGCTTTTCTGTGAGGGAACCGAACCATTTTAGTGAATTTCAGTGTGGGGTTAACTGGGCTAGTGTAAGCCAGGATATGTGTGGCTGTCATGGCAGTGACCTTTTCAAGTACATGAGACTTTTGAAGGCTTGTGTTCTTACATACGCGACATGACAATTCCAACGTACGTCTGAGGTGATTATTCAAACCAAATGTTTATACTGATAACCTGTGAAAGTGTTTGTTGACTTAGGCCGTCCGGAAGTTCAGAAAGTCTTTTTTCTTCTTGCTACAGACATGCAAAAAGATGTGTTAACGTTCAGATTCATCTGCCAGTCAGAGCACCAGTCATTTATCAATTGAAGTGCGTTATTCAGAACTATATGATCATCAGATGAGTTTATTTCAAGGTATATGATACATTCGTTGGCGAATAGACAACATTTAGCAGGAATGTTGTTAGTTATATCATTTTTGAATAGAAAGGTGACTGGGGCAAGGACTGAGCCCTGTGGGACACTGGACATAGCTTAAAGAAGCCGGTTCAAACTTTAGTTTTAAATATAATAGCTGAGAAAACAGCGTATAGGTCTTGACAATATTTACATATTTATTTTCAAAATGTATTACAACAAATTCACTTAAAAAAACTGAGCAGAGGGCAAAATGACACAGGTGTGACCTCTAACTGTTTGGAGAAAGACTGCTCAGCGTTGATCAGCTTGGAAAGAAAACGCCCAACAAGGCAGCGGTTTTGGATGACCTTTTTATGAGACACCAAACGTGTCAACAAACAAGGTTACCCCAGGGATTGGGCTTTTTTTTTCAGTTGAATTCACACAGGTAATACAATCCGCGACCCAGTAGAACTGCGATAGTGTAGACAGCCCAGCTCCTTGCAGACAAATTCAGGGGATGTAAATTCGCCGCAACAGACAGCGCCAAACGAATGCAAGCGGTCGCGGTTTGGAGCGTTTAGCGACGTTTTGCAGCGCCCCATAGTGAAACGGCCGTCGGCCGCTCTCAGGCGCGGCTGTGTGCGTGGTTTTTTTTTTTCTTTTTTTCCCGTGGCGGATGTTTCAAGGCAAGAGCAGCTATGTATGGCATTAAATAGAGACGTTTTCGCAACTCAACTCAACTAAGTCCCAATTGATTAAGTAGAAACTGAAGCTTAACATAACTATGAGGGTGCATGATATGTCCAGCGGAGCCCAATGAAGCTTGAGGTATCAATAAATGCGAGGTAGACGGTTCGTGTGCCACTTCAAAACTGTGTGAGTTATAAAGCTTTTAGATGATAAAAGGACAATCAGCAGCGATGGCGCGAGGGTACAGAATCCTGATAAACTGGAACAACTAGGTAGAGTCGATGTGACAGAAGCCGCGATCGGTGGTTCTGAAATAAACGACTGTTCAACACGACTTTGACTTTTACTCCGTTCAGCAGGTGAGCAAAATTAACAAAAAAATAATATGACAAATTAAAATAAATTTATTTCAAGCTTGTAAATCATAAGTGTGCCTACAGACGTCACTCGAGTACAAGATATACCATTTAAAAGTGACGCTTCAGTAGAAAAAGACGATTACTGCTTCTCTCTATTTTTTTATGTTTTCCATCTCCTAAAAAGGAACGATGTTAGATTCAGTTACCTCTGAGCGTGTCCTCTGGAAAACAAAGAGGGAACGTTTTTGCGTATAGCAATCATGCACTTAGTCCTACATAGGGAAATGGCGAAAATGTGAGGTTAGTAGGTTTGCCGATTTGTAGTTAGTGCAGACTGATTCTACAACGTAGACTTTTGTAGCTTCAAATTATGATTTTCATGAAGCTCATATGTTTGCTTTGGAATATATTGATGAACTCTTTGCTGTGGTTACAATAAGGCCGAAAGCAAGATGGCACCCTATTTTTTATAATTATTGTTTATTTCAGGGGAGCGCCTGGGATAATCTAAACACTGTAAGCGATTAAATTCAGCACAAAACAAAATAAATATATGAGATGATATATTTTGACCAGTATATTAAAAATGTAATAGAGGACTGCTTCTCAAAAAAGCCTTGTTGATATTGATTTTCTTTATTCTTTAACATTGTTAGATGCGCTGCCGACGATGATATTTTATTCCATATCACTAATTAATATTGGTAACATGTAATTAACCAGAAGTAATACAGTAATATCTAACGTAGACTGCAAAAAGCAGGATTCCGTGGGCACGCCATACTCAGGGAGGAGCTCAGACATACCTGTCCAGATGATGACAGATGATGAGCATGTCCAAGGCCTCGTCCACGGTGTTCTTCGTGTAGGGCCGAGTGGGGTTGGTGGACGAGGGAATGACGTTGGACTCTCCGCAGACGGCGATGATGTCGGGCGCATGACCCCCGCCGGCGCCCTCGGCGTGGTACGCGTGGATGCAGCGGCCGGCGAAGGCCTCCACCGTCTGCTCCAGGCAACCGGACTCGTTCAGCGTGTCTGTGTGGATCAGCGCCTGCGCAAGATTCAGTGACGTCGATGAGCTGCTGGTCCGCTGTGCCTAGGGGCACGACACTAATACACTCGCAGTGGACCGAAGCAATCCACAGCTAGTGAATGCCACTCCCGCGTGCTTTCCATTTATTGCAGAGTTGAGGCTGACCCACACAAATGCATACAAAGGGTATCGAGTGCGCAGTGCTCGCTTGCAAACGCTTACGGCGACAAAACACAAAGAAAACGTTGGCACACTGGCGCCATCTCTCAGGCAACCCTGGAGATGCGTATAACTATAGACCTCAGGTGTTGCAACATTCGGGATAGCAAATGTATGTGTAGTTGGACACGCCGACGTGCAGAGTCGGCGGTCTATGTCTTTCTTATTTGTTTGTGAGAGAGCTTGTGAACAGATTTCTTTTTCTAAAATACCAAAGAGACATGTTCCTACGAGGTCCGTTTAGATAATATCAAGAACGCGTGTGGGGTCTACATTTGTGTTTGATTCATTTCTACGTAACTGCCCAGTGTGTTGAAGAAACAAAATCACACAAAAAAGGTTTGAGAATGAAGCTTTTTGTTGTTTTTTTCGAGACAAACACTCAAGCCTGCATCAGAGCGGCCACCCCTTTTTGGCGTTTTTCAATTTTTGACGAGTTTGACGGAATGCACAAAGCAGAGTACAAATGATAGAAAACTCTAGTTTTTAAAGGCGTAAATTTGTTAGAAAGAGTTTACCTTAAGGTCAAAGTTCCACTAAGATGTGCTTGATTCTCTCTCTCGAGAGCGCTAACAGAGGTGCCTTTGTTTATTCCTGGTTACTAGTGTTTGAGTTTTGCGTGTAACGGCGCAGCTACCTATCGAACAAGCAAAAAGCCGGGCTCGTCAAAGGACGGCATGCTGATGCTTCCAACTAGTACTGGGAGTCTATAGGTGCACTTAATGGATTTCTTTAGTGTGTCGGATTTCCAAACTTGCATTTGGGCACAAATTTAAAAAAAAGTATTAGGATAACCTGTCAATGAAACGTGAGAGGAGTAGAGCCTTTTCATAAGTCAATCAACCAACTGTGGCGGTCGTTGTTGCTTGGACACGAAGCGCGTGGATCCGGGTTCCCGTCGAAAGCTGACGCAGTCGTCGAGTTTAATACATGCTAAGAGTACGTGATCAAGCAATGACGGACAGGCCATGGCGCGGACTTTTGAAAAGGGTCTAGTGAGGGCATGGATTGATGACAAAAATGTCGATCTGGAAGGTACATTTTCAAACGCAGCATTTTTGACGGGGACAAGATAATTCAACGTGTTTTGAATGGGAAAACACGGCGATGTGGTGTAGAATACCCTAAATTTCTGTTTAATACATACATTTTTTTTCGCTGAATCTGTTGTACTTTTTACCTTGAGATATCTTGAAGCACTGTCAATAGTTTATTTTAAAAACTAGAGCAGCGAATTATATACAGGCGATGAACCCTTATGTGAATAATGTATTAAAAAAACAGACAATGCTATATCCTAAACAATCTACCAGATATTAAAGAACAAATATAAAGCTACAATTTCAAAGTAGTTAAATGTGCGCGTTTAGAAGCGTTATTTCTAAACGAAGACAAAATAGTACAACATGATGTATTGGGGAAAAAACATGGTGTAAAAATGAATAAAAAAATATTTTTGTTTGTGTGTTGAAGTTGCGGAACGTTTTACCTTGGAACACGTTTGAAACGCTGTAAATAGGTTTCTTAATAAATTAGACCAACAAATAATATGCCAGACGAATATCCCCGTATGTAGATAATATATTTTAAAAAATGGCAAATACTATATTTGAACAACACTACGAAAATAATTTTTGAAATATAAACTAAAAATATCAAAGTAGCCAGGTGTGTGAGATTTTTACGCGCGATATATAGTTTCCAGAATTGTACAACTTGTTGTGTATATGTTAGTTTTCTATCATTTGTTCTATGTCAATTACGGGCCTTTAAACTTAGCAAATATGACAAAATCGCCAAAATAGGGCTGACGCTCCCGTGCAGTTTTCTTTTTTTTTCTTCTCGTAAAATGCATAATTTTGCAGAACTGTTATTCCGTTCCCTAAATTATTTTAGGGAATACCGTATAAAAACATAAACAAAATAAAGAAATGTGGACCGGACATACGTGCATGATTTTATCCGAGCACGCACTACGTACTGTTGCTCCAAAAGAGGCTACGAAAGTACGTTGCCTTTGTGCATAGTGTTGACGACCGAACGTTTTCGGTCGTCAACGCAAACGCAAGCCCTGAAACCAGTGTTTGTGTTCGCATATATTTGAAGGAAGTTGTATGTGCTGATCCGTTTTTATAAGCGCAGTTCTCGCGCGAATACCTATCACGTGATTCTCGTAAACGGCTGCCAAGAGACTAATTATTTACCTTTCCCCAGCCCTTTGTACCGAACGTTGTACAGTAAAGGATAAGGGTAGGATGTCTTAAGGCGTATCAAAAGAATGGTTGCCCCTGCATGCACTTCAAAACGTTTATTTAAATTGCACAGTCACACATTGCCGGTTAAGGCTTGGCTAGGTGAAAAGGGCTTGCCCGTTGCGTGGTCTGACGACAGCTCACTCTGCAAAAAGCAGGAGACAATATAACATGTGTCCCTACACTGTTGGGAAGCAGTGTTCTTTTGGGAAGTCTTTCAGAGGGCCCTCAAAGAGAACCTCCCTCTATTTCCCTATGGCATTCGCTTTTTATCTGTTGAAGGACACGACACTCACCCTACGACACGATCATTCTGTTGGGCCTGCACAGCTTATGGCGGCGCCACATGGCCGTGTGTCACTCTGATGTGGATGCACGTCCAGCGTACGAGTAGTATCTAGAGCATACATGTCTTTTTTCAAACAAGTGTATGAGGTCCAGCAACTTTGCCTTGTATGGTTCCCACTCCTGGAAGAGCAGTTTATATTACACGAATTTTAGCATTTTCCCCGTCAGCCAACTTAGCTAAAGCGTTTTAGTCCTTTACCTTCAGCGAGTGCTAAAACTGTTTGACATTGTGAAAAAAAAAGAAAAAAAAAGCTTGCGTAGAGGAATTGGCAACGCACGCGGCAACCACGTGGAGGAACGGGGATCCGGACCGCGGCTGGGTCCGGGTCTTTATTATTGCTGTAATCTAGACTCTTCTGGAAAGTTTCAGCACGTTCTCGGCAGTCATCCGGATGTTCTGGTTCACAACATTCCTGAACGTATCACGTGTATGGAAGCGGTGGTAACGCGCTGTTTCGAGACAGTCAGCTTCCGTCGCTGAAACAAGATGTAGTGGTACTCTTCTCTTTAGTTTGTGGGCACAAATTTGCCTCATTAAACGTTTAGATTCAGTTCTGAATTCATGTCTTTCTATTCGTCACATTCTCGAGTGGAGGTGCGGGGTAACGTTTATACACACCTAACGCACCCATGAGAGACGACGAACAGCCTCGGTGAGGACTGCAAACGCAAGTGAACCAAAACGGGAGGAATGACGGACGACAACCAGAAACTGCGAAGACGCACGTCAGGCGACAGCGAGCTGTGACGAATGAAGGTGAACCACTACATCGACGACCTACGAGCGACGATGATGCTCTACGACGACGATCTACGACGACGATCTACGACGACGACCTACGACGACGGACTACGATGACGACCTTCGACGACGACCTTCGACGACAACCTGTCGACGACGATCTTCGACGATCTTCTACAACGACAGCCTAGGACCACAGCATACGATCGGTGAACGAGGACAACAACGAATCCGACAATAAGGGCCAATGATGACAACCAATGCTGACGGCGAACAGCTACACGCGCGAACTTCTCAAGACAAGTACCCAACGGACTGTCACCGTGATAAACCGTGAGAATGTCGACACACTTTTTTGTGTGGTTGAATTATATCTTTTTTTATTTCGACTGTCTTTGATAAGTAGTGGGCCACTGCTACTAAGAAGGGATGTAATGCCACGTGAGTGGAGGAATTCGCGCGGCTGCCACATGGAGGACGGCTATAAACGAGCTGGGCTCGGATCTTTATTATATTCTTAGTATGTGCTCTTTTCGAAAGGTCCAGCCCATGCTTGGCTGTCATAAAGTGTTCCAGTTCGGAACTTTTTAGAGCGTACCACCTGTGTAAATGCAGTGGTAACGCGCTGCTACGAGACAGTCGCCCTTCCGTCGCTAACGAAAAATGCGAGGTTTTCTTTTCCTCAGTTTGTAGACACAAGTTCGCCTCACTGAACGTTTCTTTTTCAGTTATGAATTCATCTTTTATTTTTGTTCGTGCCAGTAGTACTCCAACTGTTCCCACATACCTGGATGTCGTAGTGGTCGGCGACTTGGAGACAGGCATCGATGGCTGCTGGAGTAGATGCCCAATCCTCGTGAAGTTTCAGGCTGCGAGAAAGACGTGGAGCAATAAAAGCCATGCGTCCTGCAGTTCAGAGCATGCACTGCATTGAAGGACCATCCGCGTCCCGAAGCACCAGACAAAAGTACCCTGAGGTATATCAACGCACGCGCACATTGATTTCTTCAAGGTAGTTCAAATTTAAGCTCCTGCCGGCACATACATCATGCTTCCGTCTAGCGACAGACCGCGCAACACCGTATTTATGTGTTTGGGCTATAGCCTCAGTACAAAAGATTCAGCGTAAGCTTACGCTGCCTGCATGTTTATCTGACTTTGCATAATTCAAAAAGACCAATAATTGTTTCTTCGCTTGTTTATTGTGTGTGTATGTGGTTGTCTATCACGTTGCTGGTATTGCAGTAGGCGTGCCTGTGACGTAGGCTACTGTCGACGTTGCGTGTTTGAGTGGATGTGTGCTTGTGTGTAGTGTGATACATGGTTATGGGAACGAGAAATCCATGCATGGCCCCTGCTTATAACGATAGCTGACACGCTACCACAGTAAGGAGTATCGTCACAGTTACCATTATAAACGGCACTACAGCACAAACAGAATGATACTCAAGTTAAGGTTAGGACTTCTTTTATTGAATCTCAGAAAGTGCACGAACCGTTCACTTTCTATTCTTCGTTCCAGCTTAAGTCCAGACACGGCCGACGCTACGAGATAATGGCACCAATCAACAAGCGTCACAAGCGCGTCACTATACCTTTTCTGTCTGTGATTGGTTCAGCGATAATAGAACACGTACAGAAACGTGACGAACACCATGATGGTGCGTTCTGACGCTGTCCGATTGATCCCATCAGCTCGTAGCATCGGCGGCGTCTGGACTTACGGTGAAATTAAAAATAATATACTTAGTTTCAACTAAGGCCAGAGTACAGGCAGTATACGTGCAGATAGGCAAGTCGAGCAGCGCCAATCAGTGTCAGATGAAAAGCCTTAAGACGTTATCATCGTCTTGTGAGTGTGCTTTCATCGACTGCACAAGTTAACTGCAGTGGTGCCGCAAGGGCTTGGCGCTTTACATATGCGCTTTGTGTTTATATATGTTCTGACCTTACGGGGCTTCCACCCCGCCCCCTCCCTAATACCCAAACGACCTTATATGTACACAAGCATTTTGAATAGGGGTGGGCGAATATTCGAAATTTCGAATACGAATCTAATACTATACATTTAATATTCGTATTCGATTCGTAAACTAAGTCTTTGGTATTTTTCGAATATTCGTCATACCACGAATATTCGAAATTAATCAAATATTCGAGAACGTATTCGCAAGCGGAAGTTTTGGCTTTCGTCTTCGGTTTCGGCAAGTAAGGCCAATTGACAGCGACATAGTAGCGTGGCGGCTTCAGTCTAATCTGTGGCGTCGGTGTTGGTAGCGGTAATCTGCGAGTTTCCGTGCACTTGTGACTCCTTTTTTAACTGCTCACTTTCGCGTTCGCCCATCCTTGTAATGGCGGATGGAGGTGTTTGAGGGGAACCGTCAGCGAAGCGGAGAAACGAAGGGGAAACGGCACCAAAACGAAGAGAGAGGAGCGCTATTGGGAAATATTTTGCGAGAGTGACGGCTACGATGGCGCAATGTACGGCATGCGAGTCAACGCTTAAAGCGTCCCCAGGTACAACAACGCCCCTTGTCAACCATTTCAAAGTACATCCTGCGTTGTTGAAAGAGTATCGTGGGATTACCGCGCCAGGAAAAGATCAACCAACGCTGACGGACTTTGTGCGCCGCACGCAGCCCCTGCCAGAAAGAGGGTGCAAGCGCTAAATAATGTCAAAGAGTGAGTTTGAATGTTTGAGAGAAGCATTGCGAGGGACACGCTGATGACTAACAGGGTTCTGGGGCCTATAAAATGCATGTACTTTTCAAAATAAACAGTTGCGAGTGCGCCTTGTGTCGTTCCACTCCTTTGTCATTGTCTATTCGGCTCTTTTATTTAAAGAGCTAAATAATAAGGTGGCCGTTATGGTGGCGCTTGATTTACAGCCTTACATCATTGTGAAAGACCGCGGCTTCAAGAAGATTCTGACAGAAGCCGTTCTCAACTATCGCCTACCCTCCCGCTCTACACTCTCGTGCGTGCTCGTGCCACGGATGTATGACAACACCCGAAAGAAGATGAAAGCAGAGTTCAACCAACACCTCCTAGAAGAGAAGGCCGTAGCGCTCCGAGTGGTTACGTCACAATGGCGGAGGAAGGAAGTCCATAGCGCAACTACGTGAGAAAACTTTTGTGGCATCGACGTGAAAAAAACGTTTCTTGTCGAGCGGCGCGGGGTGTTCGTGAGCGTTTATCTGACATTAATATATGTTTTAAAAGCGCAGTATTGTACAATTTATTATATATATAATATAAACATAATATACAACGCGCTATCAAGGTTGAAAGTACTAATTTTTTATTTATGATTATCCCCGTAACCGCGGGACTACGTGCAATCCCGCAGATCCCCACACTTTTCGAATGAACCGGTCCGCTGCGACGTTTTCTTCCCTCGTACGGGCTCCGATTCTGGTAAATTTACGTTGTGTGTGAGCTGCTGACTGTCTAAAAAGGAACCCTGAGACTTTCAGAAGGGAAGGGAACCGAAAAAAATCCAGTCATCGCTGCAGGGAGCGCACGCGAGCAAGAGATGGGTCGACGACGTTAAGCTGGTTAAGCCTCCCACACTGCTGCCGCCCGCTGCTCTGTGTGTGTGTGTGTGTGTGTGGTTCTTTTGATCCTTCCCGTGGTTTCTTGATCGTCACCGCAGTCTCGGGTAGTTTTTTTTTGTGTTCGCTTGATACTACGGCATTTACGTGGATTCGCGGAACAAGTCCTGCTACGGTTTGAGTGACATGTGTGGCAACCAGCCAACGATGACACTGGTCGATTATCGATAGACCTCTCTTTCGACAGAGAGAGACCTAAAGTTCGTGTTCAAATGTTTTCGCCACGGCTATTGTGGGACGTGTGGATACGATCGACAGGTGAGTAACAACTTATTTACGGGCTTTCTTGGTCATGTGGGACGCGAGTAAAGTGCTGCAGTCGGGTTGTTTTTTCGTTTTTGTTTTTCGTGACAGAATGGCATCTTGTTCGTCGTTATCCGTGTGCGGTTGCGTCGACATTTGTAAATATGCGTGGTAATATTCTAGTTTTCACTGGAAGGTGAATAACAAGTTTGTGTGATTATACAAAGTGCGTTGTTTGTGCTTATGTGTTTATTTATACTAATGCTATTTTATTGCCTTTACCGCTTTTATACTAGAATCTTAACTGTATTAAGGTAATAGTATTATTGTATACAAAATAAGATATTTTGTTCTAAGGCAGCTCGAGCCCATAGGGAGAAGTAAATTAGTTGACTGTAAATAGTAAGTTTAGTACCCCTGCCACACGGAAAAGTTAATATATTTTCATTAAATGATATGGGACTTAATCAGCTCGTGGTCTTGAGTGATTATACGAGCGTCGCAAGCTGATTTGTCGACCCCATAATGTCATTCGATCGAAATTACATTACTTTTGCCATGTGGCCGGGGTATGATGCAAGAATTCAGTCACTGCACGCGATAACATCGCTTACATGATCGTAAGTGACACTTGTCTAGCCGTGTCCGCGTTGACTACGTCTACCTGATTTTTAACTGTGATTTGTTTTGCTGTGTCCAATCACTGCGTGTCTCGCCATTTTGTCGAAGTATTTCTGTGTAAAATATGCATTCCTACAGCAATTATTGCGTGGCTCAATGTTTTCTCTTATACGCCTACCCCGTACCATTTCATCCCGATTATTTAGCGGTGTAATATTTTGCCCGTGTAATAAAATATTTTCGAGACCCGTTGCTATGTGCAGCTTTCATTTTAGCTAATAAGACACGCGTATGTGACTAAAAGCGCGTTACGACGGTCGATCCACGCGCGTTGCCTTCGCTTCGCCGCGCGCCCCCGATGGCCTTCCTTCGCGACGTCACGAGAAGAGCGCTACGGCCTTGTCTTCCAGGAGGTGTTGGTTCAACAGTGCCTTTGAAGACGGCACTATTGCTGTTGCCTTCACAAGCGACACGTGGACACCGCGCGCTAACGAAAGTGAGCTTCACCTGCTATCTTCTCACTCCAAAATTCATGATGACGCGGGTCACATTGCACACTCGACACAAGGCTGCCAGTCACAGCGTTGTGAACATTGAAACTATGCTGGACGAAATGTGTCGTGACTGCGATATACCAATACCACCTAGAACACAAGGCCTGCGCGTTTCCTCCTCTAAACGTCATCACTAGTAGATCCCCTCAGCGCCCCCTAGGTAGCCCGGATGAGCACCGTCGTCTGCTACATCGTCTGCTCCATCAACTACTTCAGTGGTCGTGCTCAGAACGAGCTCACATTGCGAAGTCCGGCAATCTTGATGGTGTCGCATGCACGTTGCAAATGAACTGTGGTAGCTCGTTATTAGCTCGCGCTAAGCAGTCGCGCACGCAGCTGTGGCCGCCAGTAAATGCGGCGTAATTCCTCCGAAAACCCACGGGAGCGGCGGCGAACGCCGATAAAGGACTCGGAGTCTACGTAAGCAGACGCTTTGCGAGCCCCGTTTCGTCACCCCAACTGCTGAAACAATTCATTACGGTCAGTCCGCTTGCGAAGCGGAATCCACTGATCGCAACTGCAACGACAATCAAATAACAAAGCACGCATAAACAAAGATAGAGCAGTCTATATAGCGGTCTCAAACGCCACTCAGGGGATCACACGAGTTTGGAGCGCGTCTGGGAAGCGGAAGAAAGGCGTTTAGCTGCTTGAACTACGTCGTAAGAGGTTACTGTTGATCCGTTGCAGACTGCGTTGTCACAGTTCCTTACCTAAATAGGTGATCACTAAAACGTGCGCAAACAACATGTTAAGATTACCAGAGCAAGCGAACCAGCCGCTGCAGCACAACAAAAACAAAAAAGTAACAAGAAAATGACCGTGCAAACGTTTTCCGAACTTTGCAGGAAAGATGGGGTCCCCTTCTCAGACGAAAATAAAGAGAAATGGGGGAACAAACAGCGAACAACGGCGAATAAAACAAAAAGTTAGCAGACGATAGAAAAATACAAATCACCCAACAAAAAGCTCCTTCAACGAAAACAATCATTGCAACGCTTATAGAGAAAAAAAAAGAAAAAAAAAGATGGAAAGCAACAGCATAAAAAAGGAGCTTAACTTTTTTTTTTGCAGTTGTTTGTTTTAGTTTAATTTGAATGCTGCAGCAACTTAATTACTCACGTTTGTTCGGTCTTCGGGAAACGGAAGAAGGATTTTCTAACACATCGCAAAAACTTGTTTTTGCAGTGGTAGGCAGCACATGACATGTCTGCCATCTCCAAGTATGTGCTGGTGTATGCCCGAAGGCGGCCGGTTGATCAACAAACGATGACCCATAGCAGACGTTCCGGCGTAGACAAATAAAATTCGAATATAAATGTATAACGAGCTTGCACTTTTAATATATTTAATAAATACCAAAAAGCACGAATGAAGATTTCGGATTAGAAACTCAAACGAAGGGGAAAATATGAGGTTATCGCAGACGACAGTAGAAGAAAACAACAACAAAGTTGCAGACGGCCCTCAAAATGTCCGGGCACAGCGTAGCAGACGGACTGGCGGTTGTAAACGCAGAAGCGAAGAAAAGAGAGCAAAAGGTAGGTCCAAAGAAGGCAAAACAAAATGCGCGATGGTTCGACCGTCAAGTAAACAAAACAAAAACACAAAAAAAAAGCAGGAGGAAGAAAGAACGCGACGTCGTAGCTCCTCAAAAATAAAAAGAAAGTAGACTTTGAAAAATGAAAAGAGTTGCTGACGGCGGGTCCAAAGGGTGCCGACTTTTATCGTAGACGGCGACGAAGACGTTAGTCGTTAGTCGCCCGGGCGCTAACAATCGGAATTTGTGTTCCGTATATAGCGTGACCGAAATCACTTTTTTTTTTTTTTGCACTACGACGCTCTCCTCGTTTTTTTCCCTTTTCTTTTGGACGCGCAAGAGACTGCTTTTCTTGTAACTCCGCTTTTATTAATTTCAGTAATAGCGTCAGATTTGCATGTGCACAATCCACTTCTTCCAGGGCATACTGACATTGCAATGACGTACGTGGTTCGAAATTGCCTTTTGCTTCTTCATCCTCTTCGCCTATTCGACAAAACGTTCATAAGCAAGACATTAATGAGAAGTGGGAACTGCAACAACGAAAGAAATTGATTGATAAGAACAGTAAAGTTGAAACGTAGCTCCATTCTAAAATTTTTGTACATTGCCCTTTTTTCAAAAGACAATGCGAAGGTACAATCTTGTTTTGTCTCGCTTACATAAGTTGTGACAGAGTGTTTTCTTCCGGAGAGCCCCGAAATTGCAACCTGAAAGCTCTAACATCTTTCCCACGCGAAGAAAATGTCCTTCACTTATGAGGTGGCACCTTTTTTTAACATTCAAAGCAGCGAACACCCGTGACAATTTTTTTCATTGGTAACCTCGCACGGAAATAGGCAAAACCAAAGCGTTGCGGAGAATTCGTCTGCTAGCGGAGGCGTTAAGCTCGCCAGGGGCGCTGCGATCACTTTTCGCCCGCGCTCCGCGGGGCCCCTACTCTCGTCAAGCTTCGGGGTGTTTGCCGCTTGGGGCGGGTCGGGGATCTACTAACGAAACGTCATGCGCAGGCCTTGTGTTCTATGTGGTAGTTGGATATACCCGATGAATGTGCGAAGTTCATCGTAACGTATAACGGGCGCAACATCCGTGCTGCGCATGCGCTTCAACAGGAGATTAATGACGCGAGATCCCGTTCGCCGGCCATTGATCGCCTGTGCAAGAGAGTGAGTCATATTGTGGGACATTACAAGCACAGTTCATCTGCTCAGAAAAGGCTTGAGGTGTGTCAAAGGAAGATGAGAATGGAAACACTATGTCTGGTGCAAGGCGCGGAGACGAGATGAAATAGCCAGTATCCAATGTTGTCTCGCCTTCTCGAACTCAAAGAAGCAGTCACTGTGGAGCGTGCTATCTCGGGCTGTGACATCGATGGACTTGGCTTATCAGAGTGGAAAGATGCTTCTGAATATGTACAAGCATTGAAGCCATTGTTTGACGCCACTCTTATTGCCAGTGCTGAAAAGTATCCGTCTTTGTCCTCCCCAGTTCCTAAAATTTTTGGTATGCCCCCCTGTCTAAGTAACTGCTGGGGCATGAGAATTTCCCGCAGAACTGATAAGATCCATCAAGGCAAGGTTCACTCTGTATAAAATAGACAAACAAGCTTGCCTTGCTATGTTCATAGACACACGCTTCAAGTCCACCATTTGTAAAGCTGAAAACGAAAAATTATTATGGCTAAAAGCTATTGTGCTGCAAGAGCTAGCCTCATGTGATGCTACTGAAGAAACCCAGCCGGAAGCCGCAACACAGTCCAAAGATCAAGGCTCAACGCCGTCAGTAATTTATGGCAAGCATTTGACCACTTAGTCAAAAGTGCAATGGAAAGCAAAGTGCTTTCAGCATCAGTATGGGAAGTTGTGGCATGCGCGGAGGAGGCACCGCTAATGAGAGAAAGTCATCCGTGTGAGTGGTGGCGAACTGTCGGGTGCTTAAGATATCTGAGTCTGGCGAAGCGTTGCATCAAATACCTGGCAATACCTGCTTCTTCGGTCCGAGTGAGAGGTTTTTTTTTGTGGCTGGAGGTGTACTTTCTGCTCGTAGGGAGCGCCTCCTACCTGACCATATGCAGCAGTTGATTTTTCTGCATGACAACTTGTGAACTTCCCTACAACTAGAATTTTCGTTTTGTGATCCTATTCCTGTTAACACCGGATCCTCACTGGTGCTAACAAAAATAAAAACACAAAAAACGAAAATTCTAGTTGTAGGGAAGATTACAAGTTGTCATGCAGAAAAATCAACTGCAATTAAAAATCGAAAAATCAAAAATTAAAGAAAAAATCAACTGCAGTTCCGACATGTGAAAATAGAAATGCTGTGAATAAACGCAGTTGCCTTCGACTATTCGATATTCGATTCGATATTCAAAGCTAGATATTCGTATTCGATTCGTATGCGAAAATATTAATATTCGCCCTAAATTTAAACCATCTCTACCCCCCCTCCGCCCCCCCCCCCCTTCCCCCCACTCCCAAACGCACCCCAAGTCCTAGACATCCGAGGCATCTACGAGGAACGCAATGCGAGCTCGGGTATTAACATAATTGTCAGCTGAAGGGCTCCAGCCGGTTCAGACACTTTGACGTCTTCGAGCATAAGCGGTCCGTGCGAGGCTCATGTAGCCGCGTGGACCGGGGTGTACGTTCCCGCGAGCTTCCCCCTGGCGGTCACCCGCTGCGAGGTCTTGCCTCTCCCAGCTCACGCACAGTACACTTCAGACCACCGCGATCTTACTGCGACACGGGCGGTTCAGGAGTTTCAGTCCGGACGCAGCACCTCTGTGGCGCAGAGGCGTGGCGCCTATTACGAGAGGCCACTGCCACTGCCGAATTGGGCAGCTGCATTACGGAGACGATGTTTTGGCAGCCCCTTTACGCTGTCCGGCGGGACAGATTGTAAACCACTTTGCAGTCCCTGCTAGCGTCTAATGGCAGGAAGCGCAAGGCACCACAGACTGCACTTTTTCAACGATGTAATCATGCGCATGCGCATTTTGCAGCGCGGCGGTTCGCAAACTACGCTTATGCAAGAGTGCAGCTGTGCTCCGGGCACGTTACAGCCGCCTGCTCCATTACAACTCCCTAACTGCCAGTACACAGTTTTCGAGGGTTACTCTCGTGACCGATTCCGAGGTACTGCACTACCTCCGCGTGATTGAACAAAGATGCGAGACTACAACGCGGGGTACGGGCGCTGCCTTGCCGTTCGGCCGCGAGTTCTTTAGACAGGAGGACTTCGAGGACCTCTTTCGGGGCTACTTTTCTCGCCTGTTCGCTTCCGAGCAAGGCGCGGCTACGAGCCGCTCGCCTTCCACCGCGCGGCAGATTTGTGACGACCTCCCCGGCGTCTCGGCTACAAGGAACGAGATTATTCTGCGTCATACTATAGGTCTGGAGTTCTCGGTCGCTTTACGTTTCACGAAGACCCCGCTCCGCCCCAGGCCTTGACGGCTTGACCACTGAATTTTATTTTTAGTTCTAGGACGTTTAGGGGAACGCGCTTGTAAATGTTATTAACCGATTTTTCAGTACTCCATGGTTGTGTGCCCGTTTCCTTCAAGCAAGGGATAGTCATTTTGATTCCAAAGAATTCAGATCTGTTTGTCTGACCCCAAGCTTGGCGGCCCATCACGTTACTAAATGTCGACTTTAAGATCCGGCATCGCTACATTTTTTAAGTGAAGAGCTTCGCGATATTCTTTTCGGTAGTCATAAGCCACTCTTAAACGGGCTGCTTTCTAGGGCACACCATGCTTTCTTGCCTGTCGCTGACGCGGGACTTGGTGGCATATGCTTCTTTACGACAGATAGCTGGCGTATTTATTTGACTTGATCAAGCATAGGCTTTTGATCGGATAGAACATCATTTGTTTTTCAGAGATTTTGCGGCCTTTGGTTTCTCTATTAATTTGGTAGATTTGCGTTAACCTTCGTATTTTCACGAGAGCGTTGAACCAGAGCCCAACCGAACCGAAATCTTTGCCGACATCTTGGAACCGAGCCAGAACTGAACCGGAAAGAACTGTAACGGTAAACGGCTCAAAACGGCTCACGGTATTTTTTTTAATACCACAAATTAGATATTTGAGAACAAAAAAAGAATGGCAGAGCTCTGTATTTTTATGTATTGATTATACCGTCAAATACAGAACTGCGATGTATAATAAATTGTGGGTTTTCGTGGCGCTTTTGTAGTGGCACTACGATCAATCATGTGTCACGTGGTCATGTGACGTCATACTGTCAAGATACCTTGTCAAGTAATGTCACGTCACGTGACCCCGTGACGTCACGTGACTCACTGCGTCAATACGATTTCAATTGAAAAGTCACTGGGCTCATTAGCGTTGTTGACGCCGTGACCTTACGTGACAACGTGAGGTACTCGATTGTCATGAGCCCAAGTCGAATGATCGGGTCCATGACCTTCACCATTGCGAAAGATTCCGCTAATGGCTCATGTGTAATCAAAGATGAGAATACTCTAAGGAACAATGTCTGAAGCTCAGTCTATGCTTTATGCTCTGCCAACCCCAGTGCATGAGTATGATGAACACTAACAGTATATAATTAGCGTCAGATCACGTGGTCGCTTGTTCTAATTCTGAGTAGAAGAGGGGAACTGTTTCATTATGTTTTTGAGTCTGCTGTTGCGCAGAGAGGAAAATTTATGGATATTTTTGTAGGTTACCAACGTCCGGAATTAGTTGTTAGCGCGTACTTAAAGGGCGAAGACAAGACTCGAAATTCTGCAAGGCAGACGATCCTCCTCACCATAGGCAGCCCTCATCATAGGGGACGAGGAAACAAGCAACGGTGGACAGGGTAGAAGGGGGAGAGGAGGAAGCAGGGGAAAAAATCAAAAGAGCGAACTGTTTGTCGGTCTTTAAAACACAAAAATTGTTGCACAACCCATTGACATGTACACATCATTGAGGCCTCCAAGCGGTTTTTCGTTGTTGCTGTGCTGCCTAAGAAAGTTGTCCTCCAGAAAACAAGCGTTCAAAGAACAAATGTGACTCAGAAAGCCTTCATGAAGTTTATGAATGAGAAATCACCTTATGTTTTGAGCTACGGCATTGATGGGATAGTCTTAATGAAGGTTTACGAGTTCAAATAGTTTGGTATTGTTTTTTTGTTTTCTTTTTCATCTAACCTTAAATGGGACAGGCACGTTAACTTTATTTGCTCCCGCGCCCTCAGGAGATTAGGATATGTTAAAGGCACGTTTACCTTTTTTTTTTTTATAAAGAGGTCAGATTAGCCGTTTTAAAACCCTTATTAGACGGATTTTGGATTATAGTTCGTTCATCTAAAAAATAATATTAATCTTATGTACTCTATTTAGGCCAATGCTGTCCGATTTATTTCCACTTTCACCCACTATGCCACTATTATGGCTAGTCTCTCCATCTTTTAGGTGAACTGTAGAGCGGTTGTAAATGCTGCATTGAACTGTTAACCCTTTGCCTACCGCAAAATATTTTGGAAAAAAACGATGTGAAAATACCGACTCTTTTATGTGCCCTATAAATTTAATATGCAATACAAAGCCAAAAAGAAATACCAAACTATTTATTATATGAGAAATCTTTGAACACAATGCAAAAGAAAAAAGGGGCTAAAGTTCCGCTTCACTGCATTACCGCAGACAGTTCACATCGCCTTGCACATGGACGTTCAGACCGGGCGTAGCAGTACTGCAGACAGTTCACATCACCTTGCACGTGAAGTGAACGCAAAACGTGGAAGGAGCTGGAGGTGGATTTTCTACACTGATTCTAGTCCAATGCCGACACACCGACACGACGTCCTCATCGAAATCCGAGTTGTCCGAGCTAAAATCTAATAACTCAGTTGCATCGCTATCACTGTTCCATGAAAGATTCATTTCCTCGTCTTCGCAATCTGAAGAGACGTCACAATATCTTCGTTTTTGCCCCAAGTTTGAGGCAAGATCGTCACTACGAACGCAGCGACGAGAAGTTGATGCCGCCATTTTTAAATTTCCTGTTGCCTTCGTTGGAACAATTTTCTTCAAATTCAGAAATTTACCAGGTTTTTATATACCGGGAAGCGCCATCTATCCACGGCAAAGCTCACTAGAAACACGTGGACTAGGCCAGTTCGTCCATGGTGGCCTATTGGAGCACGAATGAACGTGGACGAGCCCAGCTCGTCTTCGGGAGGAGCGGTACAAACAGTGTGGACGAACCCAGGTCGTCCATGGTAAGGGAAAGGGTTAATGAAAACAGTGGCATTGATAGTGGTATACATTTATTGTTCAGACATCATGCGCACTGGGCAATCCCATTATTTAAACATTGTACCTTTTCAGTATCATATTCATTGTCTTAAAAGATATTTCCGCACACATATGAGTTGTGTGACAGTATTAATAGATCTACGCATATGCTTCAGTACGACAACTTTGTTTTAGAAATTGCAAAACATTTGATTTTGATTGATGTGTGACTGGCGAATAATTATTGTGTAAATGTTCTTACTTATTGCTCACACTACTCAACTGTTTTTCACCTGTGTATTCCACCCTTGCAATGGCCTCAATTGAGGTTGATGTATGTTCAAATAAATAAATAAATAGAAATTAATTCCACGTTACATAGAGCTACAAGTGTGTACGGGAGGGATACCTGAAAAGAAAGATATATAGTGAGCAACCGAACGTTGACACCGCTTTGTCTCACAGGAGTGTCGTTCTCAAGTTCTTCCACAGTCTTGAACAACCTCCGTATTTTGTTTAATCTTCACAGTTTTAGGATGCAAAATATAACCTCAATTACTGTTAAAAATCGACACAAACATAATTGTTGACTGAACACTCCTGTGAGAGGAGAGAGTCCTTCTCGAATAAGAAATATGTGTGGAAAAACAAGGAAAAGAAAAAAAAGAGGGGGAAAAAGTATGTGTGTGTGTGTGGGGGGGGGGGGGGGCACGCTTAAGAACATACCGTGTTTTAAAAACTGCTCTGCCCCGCATCTTCGGCACAGACCAGAAAGTGTGGCCACGGAAACTACTTTGTTTGCAACTTCAGTCTTGCCAGAAAGCGCGTTTTTGAAGTGGCAGACGCTTGCGCCGTTCCTTACGACGCTGCACCAGGTAAGACTAATTTGTGTCTCTGAAATGCATGGCATGCACTGAGCGGAACCTTCTGCAGAGTGCATTTTGCACCGCCGGATTTATTTTCTCATCAAGCACAAATCGCAATGGCCACCACTATTTAGTGCGATGATGTCACGTGAAACCCATGTTAAACAGTTCCGTTTTCTGGCAAAATGCGATGTTCGCAACACTAGCAAAAGTAGATGTCCGAATTGTAAAGTTGAGCAGTATATTTAGCTGTCTCGAGATAATATACGGCAACCTAATAAAATGTTAGGGAGCATGACTTATAGAACACAGAGTTGTAAAGTGAGGGCCCAAAATAAGTGCACGTAAAACCGAACATAACATTACTCCCCCGAGCCAATATTTCACGAAGTTTTGAGTTCATACAAGCTGATTCCCAAATGGAGGATGATGTTATGATTATAAGAATCTTCTCCTCTCATCTGCGCTATTTAAGGGTAATTATGAATATCATTACATCTTTCTGCACTTTTTTTTACACTAAGGCATCGTGTGAACGATTCGTTTTGAAGGATGCAATTTATTATCTATCCATTTCCACACATTTCGTGTATTTGCCTTCACCTCTATCATGTGAGCACAAAGTCTATTTTTGCGCATACGCCGCGACCAGGAATTTCACAGTGCCAAACAGCAAACAAAAAGCACGTTTCCAATGATTGGCTCAACAGTTCACGTATTTTCGTGTATCGTCTTCCTGTGCCAGTCGGAATCGGTTATGTTAACTTCACAGTCAAATTTATTGACTATAAATAAATCTACTTACCTACTGACTGAGGATTTGACAGCACAATAAGAGGTCGATCACCTTGAAGATGTACATCATGAGTAAATGCTGCCCAAATTGTCTGAAAGATGTCCTACAAATGTTTTCGGTTGTTTTTATTTTCGATAGACACACGTGTATAAGTGATTTAGGAGAGACATATACAAACTTCTAATGTTGAAGCTGATCTAAATAACAATACGTTTCTGACAGATGCATAGCTCCTCAAACATATGTAAGTCTATTCTTGCCTCTTTTATGTGTTTTTTTTATACGCACGCTATTTTTATTAGAACCAAAAACACTCTTAATGGCTCATTTAAAAGGACACTGACAGAGTATTTATGCCCGTCGATGTGTTTATTTGAACATAATCTATAAAAGTCAACTACTCAGAACAAAATTTGCGGCTCAAAATTAGTTCTCTCTCCTCCCGAAAACCCACGGTCGAGAACTGGTCGGTTTCAGGCATGCTCACTCTCTTTTCCATTGTCACGTTGCGTTCAAACTATAGCTTACCAAATATATCCAAAGTCGTAAGTCTTCTAAGGCACAGATTCAATATTAAAAATATAAAAGAATATGAAACCCTTTTTTGTTGCTTTCAATAAAATCGCAAATATGTCGATTTAAAAAAAAAGAAGAAATGTTGCACAGATGCAGGAAGTACATGAACTATGGCAATTTTAATATTGTGACGTACGACGTGACGCTAGGCGACGCAATGGCGGCGCACGGCGGACCAACGCTGTGACGGACATGGGACCGCTACTTGGGGTCTTTCGTTCGTGGTACCGGCCAATAGATCTTCAAGCGCAGAACCACGAGCGAAAGGGATATTAGTCCGAAATAATTGCACGACAAACGGTGTACGCAACTTTGTCTTCGTCGTCGTCTGCTTCGCACGCCAGAGAGGCGGGAGGACCGGACAAAAAGACGGTAGAGAAGCTGTAGTCACGTGACTTCCGGCAACATCGCTCCTCCACATTTTCCCTCCTCTGTCCGCCGTAGTCTGTCATGAATCTTCGTGCTCATGTTTTGGTTTCGGTTTGGGATCAGTGAGTCTTCTTGTTTTATTAAAATATACGGGACTCTGCAGCGGAATAAAGATTGAGTAGTGTCGGACACAATCTTAAATCGCCTGGGAAAAAACAAAACCTTCTTTTTAAGGGTCACAGTCAAACAACGTTTTAGGTAATACATACGCGGTGACCTGGAAACCCGACTGAAATATCAATGTTATTTGATATACAGCGTGTTTTCTAGGTGGTTCGGAATTTTCTTTTCTGAAGAGAACTTAAATTAGTAGGTTTTTAGCCCTGTGGCGAAGATATTGACTACGGCAGCCATCTAAAAATTAGAAGATTTTGTTAAATATTTGTATAATGTACTATAGTACGTTCACCCTTAAGCTGAAACTGTAGCCAATGCAAGGAGTACGAGGAGCTCGAGGTCGCTGTTTTGAGGCGTTCTTCCGCAGAACGAACGCTGGCACTTGAAATGCACGTGTCAAAGCCAGGAGCGCGTGCTAGCTCGAGGTTGTACCTTTGGCTGTAGTCTCAGCTTAAGAGATGAACAGCGTATGACAAGTTTAAATTCCTTACCCATTTTTTTTAATATTGGGGGATAATAATTTGCTGAATTGACGCTCGACGTCAACATGGTCTAGCCCTGCCGAAAAATATTGATTACAAAATTGTCAGTGGGTTCTATTGGGCGAGCCCGTGCTAAGGAATTTCTCCGCCAAATTTAACGGAGAAATTTATCAGGTAAGCTCAGCGGGGAAATGTTTCTGCTAAATTGATGGGTAAACGCTACGCGGGACGTCATTGTGTTGCGTAACGCAGCAGTGTCATATTACACTGTGAATGTTTCCTATAGCATCCTCCATCATCCGCACCTGTGCGCACCACTGCACCGAGGTGGGCCCCGTCGTCTTAGATCAAGTGCACAGGCGCGCACCGGACGTCCTCGATCAACGTAGCGCACCCTCCCAGTGCGGCTTTTCGTTGCCCCAACGCGCACCAAGCAACTCGACGGTGCGCCGGGGTGCAGTCCCATTAGGCATTGAGGCCAGGAGCGGGAATCGAGGAGATGGCGGAAATACCAGACGCGCAGTCTATCGAGATGGCGACCTTGCAAAAACAAAAGGAAATTACTTCCGACAACAGTCAGCAACGAGCGGAAGAATTCAATACCTTGTTTTTCATCTGTGTTTACTCGAGATAACCAACATTTACCAAGAGGTAGAGATTTTGCTGACTATCCTCCAATTAGTGACTTATTAATTCAAGAGGAAGGAGTCATTAACCTCTGCTTAACATAGATGTAAAGAAAAGTCCCGGGTCTGACGAAATTCCTAATGCGTTTTTGAAGGGGTACGCTGAATGGGTTGCCCAATATCTTACTATAATTTTTCAGTTGTCTATAAATAATGGTTCTGTGCCAAAAGCCTGGAAGATTGCCAAAATTGTCCCCTTACATAAAGGAGGCTCTGTTTCTTGTGTGGAAAACTACCGACCTATATCCCTCATCAACACGTGCTCTAAGCTTCTCGAACATATTGTTTCAAAGCATCTTTTAACGTTCTTTAGCGATCACGATATTTTGTTTCAATACCAACATGAATTTCGTTAATGTCTTTCTAGAACGACCCAACTCATCGAAACCTTTCACGATCTGTCCCAAACTATAAATAACCGTAGCCAAACGGTCGTCATATTTTTAGATTTTGCAAAAGCATTCGAAAAAGTGTCTCATCCTAAATTGTTGCTTAAAATTAAGGCCTTGCTTAAGAATCCCATCATTACAAACTGGTTTTGCTCGTATCTTTCATCGAGAGTTCAATTCGTTGAGTTGGGAGGCGGTGTGTCTAGACCCGCTGCAGTTACTTCTGGAGTTCCACAAGGTAGTGTGCCAGGACCGCTTTTATTTTTAATATTTATAGATGACATACGCTGTGGAATATCAGTTCCAATTAAGCTGTTTGCGGATGATTGTGTTTTGTACAATAAAATAGAAACTGAACAAGATAAACTAAAACTGCAAAATGAACTCCTCAAAATCAAACACTGGTGCGACGAATGGCAAATGGAGTTAAACCCTCGAAAATCAGTCGTTACGTCTATAACAAGGAAAAAACCATTTCCTAAGTTATGATTACTTTATAGATGACACCAACCTACCTCGTGTAGACGAACATAAGTACTTAGGAGTGACCTTGACAGGCGACTTACGATGGAATACAGACACGGAAAAAGTGTCCAGAAAAGCTAACCTGGCCCTATGGCACCTCAGAAGAAATCTTGCAAGCGCTTCGCCAGAAATAAAAACATTAGCTTACAAAACACTGGTGAAACCTGTCCTTGAATACGCAAAAGTAGTGTGGGATCCATATACAGTTGCTAACTCGTCCAAACTTGATAAAGCCCAGCGGCTTGCTTCCAGGCTTATCTTTAATAAATATAATCGTAACCATTCCCCCACTGAACTCTGTAGACTTGCTGAAATTCCTCCTCTTGAATTAAGAACAAAGTGCGACCGCCTGAAATTCATTTTCTTGATCATTCATGGTCTAGTTAATATAGACAAAAATAATTACATGGACGTACGCGTCAGTGAATGTTCGAGACATCGTCATTGCATGCACATCAGGGAATCATCTGTCAAAAATTATTGTTTTAAATTTAGTTTCTTTTCTAGGGCAATAAAGGAATGGAACCAACTCCCGAATTCCGTCGTCACTATGACAAATGTCTGTGATTTTGTTAAAAATATAAAGAGTATGGTGCTTGATAATGTGCCCTCACTTTGTGTTTTGAATGTATTTCTTTTAGTTTTTATTCCTCCGGGTGAATCACTTTTTTGAAGTGTCAGTGCATGCTTATTCTTTTTGCACCTTGTATGTATTATCACTCCTGTAAAGGCCTTGTAAAGGGCCGACAGTATCAATAAAAAAATTAAAAAATAAAAACAAAACACGCCTCGCCGCGGGATTTGATGAATTCCTCAACTCTTCTGACAGCGAAAACAAGAGCCTCTTACCATCACCGCGATTACCGGTGATTGCTGCCTTGGCAAGGAGCTAACGAAAGTTGTGAACTTCGTGGAACGCGTTGTGACGCTTTTTTCGATGACATCTAAAGAGCGTCTATTGTCTGGTGCTCTTTTTTGAACCAACAATGATAGGCAAAATATACCAGTGGAAATGTCCCCCGCTTTGTAATCCCATCGACAATAACGTCCACGATGTTCATTTGTATGACGACGCTAAATCCGCGAGTAAAAAAACCAGGAGAAATTGACAGCAGACGGCACACCGCGCGCGGACGTACTCGAGTTAAAACGAACAAAACGCGAGGTGACGAATGGTGGCAGTCGCCGCAGTGCACAGGCGTGCGCACTTCGTCCTCGATGTTGCACCGACTTCGGGCTTCGCGACCTAGGAGCGGTGTGCATTGTCCTGATTTCAGGGAAGTTACGGTGCGAGTTGATCGAAGATGTTATTAAATCGACCTCTTTCAGAAGCGAAGCGCCCATAGCAGCGAGATGCCACGCGAAGCATCTATTGCACCGGTTGACCACTACTAAGTTTGTTTTGTTTGTTCAACCCCAATTTACAGCATCACGTTACGACCAAATACAGTGCTTGCGTTTTCAAATATGTTACTATCAATAAATTCTTAATAGTGTAGGTGATCCCGACCAATACGAATGAAATGCTGGGGTGCTCAACGTACTTGAGTTTGCGTTTAGGTGAACATGGGACGACGGTGCCTGGCCACGCAATATACCTATTGCTAAACTACCCAAGTATCAAGGACAATGCTCGGAATGTAAATATACGCGCCGCACGCGCTCGTCTTCCCCGTACAAAACATTGCAAGTAAATAACCAAAATAAAGCGTTGACCAATGCGCTTTTAAGATTCCACTTGTTTTAGGCTTTGCTCTATAACAGATACTGCTGCAGACGCCAGCAAGTGCAGCGCGTGTAACTCCACTCACGGGAGGCTCCTTGGTGCTTCGGTTATTTAGCAAACTGTCTATTGCACCGTTGAGCTCTATTTTAACAACTTGCGTACAGGAATAGACCAATCTCACCAGCCAGTTTTACTACGCCACCACTTCCGCATTGCATCGAAGGAACTTCAATCTTTCTGCACGTTCGTAAACCTCGCTGGAGCTCTGCGCGTCTAGAGAACGAGGCGGCACAAGCCCTCTCGTGCACTGTCATCTGCGTCATGTGAACTAAAGTTATGGCGGCGTCACGCATGCGCCAAAAGCTAAGTGAGATATGTCTATATGGGGCATTCACTTGCCGCCATATTTGAGTGCGTTGTTTAGAGCGCATGCTCAGAGCGAGCTCCCAATAAAAGGCTGCTAATACCGACAATCTTAAGGGTGCGGAATGCACTTTGCAAAATAACTGTAAATGCTCGCCGTCAGCACGAGCTCAGCAGTCGCGCACGCAGCTATGGACGACAGTGAATACTCCCTATAGGGAGTATTTACTAACGGCTATGGAGTGTAGTGACATCATACGACACTTGTGCAAGCGCGCGGGAGCGCGCCTGTTGAAGGAAAACTAGAAGAGCTAAACAAATACGACTGTTCGGAGAATATTAAAAAAATGTTCGAAACTTCATGCATAGCAACTAGATTTTATTAGCAAATTTAAAAAAAAGACGACAAACAATCGACACGGAACGATTATCTGGACAGTTGATGCTTTGTGATCATGTGAATTGGTGATACCGAGTGCTAAAACATATAGTGATTTATCTTCCGTTTCAGGGCCAATATTCGTGACTCACCCCATGGCCCCAGCTTCCACTTGAGAGACGAGTTCCGGAGCGAGCCCCTGCGTGTAAGACGTGTTTCCCTTGCCTGAATTGGCAAGAGGGCCAAGGGTAAATGGATGTTGATACTTACTTCAAAGGGAAAAGGCAAGAAGTAGAGAGCACTGTAACAACACTCTCGTATTTTAAAAGAAAGGAGCGCATGAATTTTCATTTTTTACTTGTATTTATTAAATAAGTGGTGGTGACACTGGTTTTTTTTGTTTTTTTGACCTTGAGTACTGTCAGAGCTTTCTGAATAATTATAGCGTTGAATTGTACCTCAGTAACCGAACTTGTGTCTACGTGATACACATGTTAACGAATTACGCACCTGTGAAGCCGAAATTTACTGGCATATTGTCCGTGCTTTGCATCATGTTCCTAGAACCAAAGCGAGAACACAAATTTCAGTCAAATACTTGAATGAAGCATGATAATAAAACGCGCTTTGAACGAGCATCTTCAGCTATTTTTTGGCAATAGTCATTTGTTACAAAACAAAAAGTAAAACGCATCGTGTTCTTTTAAAATGAGTACTCCGCCCTCTTTTTCACGGTCGCATGTTTGCCCCAAAATTGGCTTAACATGCCAGTATGGTTCAACACAAAAACAAAATATCGCGTAAACAAAAACTTTTTGCGAAATTATGAAATTCAGTGTTTTGGCCCTCACCGTTTTTTCTTTTTCAAGATGAAAGTATCTACTAAGCCCGGGGACAACTTTCTGTGGTAATGAAGAGAAAACGGGAAAGGGGAGGGGGGGGGGGGGGCGGACGGATCTGTATTGTTGCGTCCAAGTAGCTCCTGACTTTTTGGGCGTCAGTTTCAGTTAGGGGTCTGGTATGACTGACACGCATTTGCTACAGCCCATATTTTCGCACGAGGATCGCGGCTAGGGGTGTTGTACAGCGATCGCCGAGAATGCAGGCATGTCCGCGTCTATTTCAATACGTTTCCCACGTTTCTACACACAAGCCACCGTTTTCACTGAAGCGCACGGACCAAATTACAGAATAATTTACACTGTGGTCAATCTCATCAAATTTTATTTGTCTTGTGGCCGCCGAAGATATGCGGCGTCGATTTAAGAAATGGCTTGAAATTCATTAAAGCTACAGTTTTAAGGTCATTGATACATAAACTCTCCTTGTGCTAAAAAAGCAAAACGCGAGGCGCGATACTGTGGAGACCGGTTATAACGAAGTCGGTTATAACGAAATAGCGGCTACTGCGAAGCGATCATGATTGCCCATTCCCTTTTGCACTTTGTTATAACCGAAGTCGGTTATAGCGAAATAACGGCTACAGTGAAGCGATCACGATTTCCCATTCCCTTTTGCACTTCGTTATAACCGGAGTCGGTTATAACGAAATAGCGGCTACAGTGAAGCGATTACGATCTCCCCTTCCCTTTTGCACTCCATTAAAACCAAAGTCGGTTATAACGAAATGGCGGATATAGCGAAGGCATTTCCGATTCCCGTTGACTTTGTTATAACCGGTCTTGACAGTACACCGAAATAAGAGCCCGCACACGCTACGGCAATTTGGATCGTGATCTGTTGCCGCTGGCCCTAGGGGGAGGGGGGAGGTTGGTGGAATACCACATCTCTGATCACGTATAGCGAAAGCTCCGGCTATTGGATCCAAGGACAGTGGGCTCAATCCCAACGCCTGCTTGCTTATTCCGGTGAGCTCACTAACCAAACGGTAAACGGCAACAAAGAACAGTTTCACTTTCCAAAGTCGTTTACTTGTACCTACCCGTTGGACAAGCCTAGCCTAGATCGTTTTGACAAATGTTGACTGCCAAACTTCGTGAAGCCCCTACGGGGCGAACAAAAGTGCGAGCTCAAGGAAGGCTTTGATGATACACCATACACGAGAAAGACGCTATATTTGTTTTGCAAGGAACTATAGAAAACATCCGGCGAACTCAAACCGAGAAAAAACGAAGGAGCTAAAATAATATTGTTATAAGTTTTCCAAATCCCGACGAATAATATATTAACGTTGTGAAATCAAAGCTAAAGAGCACAGTTTTATATTTATTGTTTGGTTAAGTAATACCTATCGAATTATTTTGGTTGGACTATATTCAACTGCGAAGTGAAAAGGCGTGCTTCGGCTCTGTGGTTTTGGCTCCATTTCAATAGAAAGTTGTCCCAGGTGAGTAGAGCAACACTTAAAAATTACGCCAGAGCAGTCACTGGTTCACCGTGTGCGTAGTAGAACCTGTCCTAAACTGATTACGAGACATTTGATAGTGCAAACAAATGTGGAGTAAGCTCACTCTACACATGTTTAGCAGTATTAAAGAATTGCGCGAGATACTATCTTTTCTAGGCTGCCGGCTTGAGCTTCTTGGCTTTGTTAAGAATGGAACCTTCGGCAACCTTCTTCCGAGTTTCAACGCTGCGGAAACGAGTCATGAATCTGTCCGGCACCGTCGCCCGCCTGTCTGTTCCTGCACGAAACGAGTCCCGACGAGTCCAGGGCCGTCGGCCGCCTGTCTGAGCCTGCACGAGACAGGTCTCAGCGCGTCCGTGACGTCAACGGGACGTGTGTGTGTGCGTGGGGGTTGGTGCGCTCACGAAAGGGAGAGAGGCATGACCTAACTGCGGAGAACTTTGGCTACGACGCACTTCTGGCTACGACGCGGCGGACTTTGCTACGACGCACTTGACGGCGGGTTGCTGCTGCGCACTTGCTGCCCTGGCGGGGAGTGAGGAGAAAACGGACCCTATATAAGGCGGAGCGTGAGGCTGCTCCAGGAGTTCTCTCGGATTTGACGACTGTATCGCAACCATGTAATTAAACCGTTCGTTACGTTACCAATTCTCCCACCTCCACTGGACCCCTGGGTTCTTCACTTCGGGGAATGGTCGTCGTCACGAGCCAGGAAGCTCCCGGACGTGCGGCTCAAACCCCGCCTCTAACAGCTTCCGATCAGTCGCAACACGGCAATGAAATGCGCATGGAAATCTTAATGTTGGTTTTGGCATCGCGTTCATTTGCCGTTTTCTTGATATCTATTCTCCAGTTAGAAATTCTGAATATCACGCCGGGAAGAGCAAACTGCAAGTATTCAGAAAATGTAATTTGCACGGGAAGCTCCAACATCGATGTTGTACCCCTTGCACTGTAACTCGCTGAAAGGGGTAGAACGTGAATCGCTACGTTCGATGGCAAGCGCGAGCAATTTACGAGGCATAGTGCTAGCCTATTGAGCAACACTGACACCGATGCGCTTTGAGCCATATTGCGCCTTTCGCAGTTCACCTATGGGTGCGCTTCCTCTCTATCACGGCTTAACAGATCGGGATCAAAAAGCAAAATTCATCATTTCGCAGCGGGGAAAAGCTATATGAGTGGGCTCACTCAATGCAGTCCGGGCCTGGGAGCACGTCGTGGCACGGGTCCCAGCAGCAGGTCCGGACCCACCGCCGATTAGTGTGGTGATTCCTCCAGCGATGGCCTGCTCGACCCGAAGGCGTCACGAATGAGACACAGGTAAAAATATTCAAAACAGATGAAAAGGGTGCGGTCTTCGTCAGCAAAATATGGCCTCTCAACCACTCTACTACAGAGTTATTCGCCATTGTAGTGTAGGAAAGCCAAACCGGTAGATTTGCACTCCGCTTCCTGTGTAAATATGTAAGCTATCGGTGCTTAATTTTCACTTCTGAGCGTAACATAAGGCTTTTCCTAATTGCCTGGTGATCTAGATAAAATAGAAGCACGTTTTAGAGCGCAGCTCTTAGGCGCCCGTTTCCGGCTTGAGCGGCGTCGCCGCCGTCGCCGTCGGCGTAACCGCCCGAGGTCACGTGACCCCCAGGTCACGTGACTCCCCAGGTCACGTGACCCCCAGGTCACGTGACCCTCGAGGTCACGTGACCCCCAGGTCACGTGGTCCCCAGGTCACGTGGTCCCCAGGTCACGTGGTCCCCGAGGTCACGTGACCCCCGAGGTCACGTGATGATGGCGATGACGATGCGGATGCCGATGACGTCATCAGTGACGTGACTCCCCAGGTCACGTGACCCCTGGTCACGTGACCCCCGAGGTCACGTGATGACGATGACGATGCGGATGCCGATGATGTCATCAGTGACGTCACTGATGATGTCATCGGCATCCGCATCGTCATCGTCATCATCCTGATGACGTCATCAGTGACGTCACTGATGACGTCATCGGCATCCGCATCGTCATCGTCATCATCATTGATGACGTCATCAGTGACGTCACGTTACCCCCCTCCCCCCCCCGAGGTCACTTGCCCCCCCCCTCCGTACCCTTCCCTCCTCCTCCTCAAGAGCTGCGCTCTAATTCGGCGTTACAGGGAGTTGTAAACGGCTTTCACTTTTTTTCGTCCTACGTAAATACACAGCACATACCAAAAAGCCTACACTTTGGTGAGTATGTGAATCAAGTGGTGGTGGTAATAAAAGATTTGAGAACTCGACATTCCCTGAATCAAAAGACAAAAGAGAAAGTAAAATTTTTTCTATAAGTGGACGTCCACCTAACCTGGTCAAAACAAGAAATGGCATTGTCGGCGTACGCTTCAATTGTATCAGTAAAATACACATGACAGCGAGGAAGGGAATTTTATTTCTATCCTTGCAGACAAATTATTTTAATGCAATAAATGCCACAGGCTCCCACAATGTAACCTCTTGCTTCGTCAGTATTTGTTTTACGTGCATGTCGGCTCATAAAGAAATATCGTTGTTATTCTATTTATTCGTATTCGCGCAACGATATGCTCACAAACATTCGCGTTTTCTCATCGGCGTTACCGGTTGCATTCTCGCGGAGTTTCAGCGTTCGGCGATGCGTAATTAATTTACGCGGGATCAAAACACAGTTTCTTTTATCGCACAAAAACGGGTACAGAGGGATCCCCGAAGAGGTCACAAGCAGTGCTTTGACATGCGGTTACCTAACAGATTTTTAAAATACCTGAACAGAAAAAAATGATATCACTCCACTCAGCCGTTTCTTAATAGTGGCTTGATACGCCAATAAAACATTCCTATATAATATATTACTTTATTTTTAATAATATGAGTTTACAGCCCCACAACTTTGTTTTAATTTTGTGCCCTCGAAGGCTTTGTCGAACCTACGTTTTACTGTCAATACCTTCCTCCTTCTCAAATAAACTTTTAATTCTTAATATTTTTTAATATGATTCTTAGTAGTAGCAATGGTAGTAGTATAATTTTTATTACTATTGTTGTATACGTCCAAAAGGCCAGTCAAGGCTAGACAGGTTCGTAATAATAAAAACAATAAGAATATTACAACGGCAGCTATTACTGATAATATAAATATTATTCCTCTTTTGCCATTTCAGACAGTGGTTGCACCAAAGAAAATCGAATTGCCAGTGAACAAATTCCTGAGCTCTCGGTTAATAATGGGGAAAGTACGAGACTGAAGCGGCATTGACGGCTCGGATGTATTTGGGATACGTGTATTAGCAGAGTATTAAATGTCGAAACACCGATCATACGCGACTTCACGGGCGCGTATAAGTATCGACACGTGTTCATCTCGTGACAATATTAAGTAGTAAGTAGCGAAACCATAGATATTTATTTCTCAGACAGGGTTGTTAGGTTACTTTAGGGCGAAAACTATCTACGTGGAGACGAACAGGCATCCATCAACACACATTGGCCTTCGCTCAAATCCAAGACTTCGCGACGTCGGTTCCTTTTCGAATTTATACGGCGCTTGTTTTAAGTGCACTATTGGCCTTATATGAATAGGCGACATTGCTTGGGCATCTCAGGGTGCCTTTCCGAGCAAGAGATCGATGGCCGACAAAATTCCGTCAGTTGTTTTGATTTTCTTACCCCGCTCGTGAGTGTCTAGGTGGTGTTGGATCGGGCCTACCGAAAACACTGGCAAGAACTGAACTAGGAGGACGACATGAGTGGACGTACGGCTTCGATCTCCAAAGACAGAAGAAATGGGCTTTAGGGTGAGCCAGAACGCCACTATCATCGCGGCTAAATCCAAGCCCCGGAAAGAAAACTCGGCGCTTTCCAACTAGTCTGCGTCGCACTTTGTTTAAGGAAACAATTATCGATTTTCTCGCCTGTTTCACAAGCTGTGGACAGATGTAGTGAACATGGGTGTCGATAGCTCCAGCCGTAAGGATCAGTCCTTCCCCGGCCACGACTTCTGTGCCGCAACCGATCACCAAGCATGGGTCCACACCCGCCATCATGTCCGGGTTGCCCGACTTTCCGATGCCTACGATTGTGTTGCCCTGCACAGATTAAACATGCCACAAATGCTCAGACTTGTACGTAGTTGAACTACTCTACTCAAGTTACTGTAGTTTAACTACTTTTTTAGTAGTTTAGTAACATTCAATTACATTTTAATGCGAATAGCATTCTTTGGATACTTCACGCACTTTTCGTCTATCTATGTATCTATCTGGCTATCTAACCTCTTACGCCGCGGGTCGATAAATAAATAAAAAAGACCGGCGCCGGCTGGGATTCGAACCGTTGACCCTTTGATCAGCAGGCAGACGCACTAACCACAGAGCTATGAAGGCAGTCATTCAACGCACTCTAAACGGTTGTTTATATCTTTACCATAGGACGCGCTTTACAGCGCTGTCACAGCTACCGGTGCGCGCGCGTTCCATGCACGAGGGCTCATTCTCTCTCGTGAGGCTGAGCACGGCCGCTAGCTCACCCTTTCCCGCGCTCGGGAGAGGGTGATGTAGCGGCCGTGCTCAGCCTCACGAGAGCGGAATGAGCCCTCGTGCATGGAACGCGCGCGCACCGGTAGCTGTGACAGCGCTGCAAGCGCGTCCTATGGTAAAGATATAAACAACCGTTTAGAGTACCGTTGGTTGAGACTAGCTGAGACGCCAGAAAGTCTGGTCGGTACCATTTTGAGTGTTTGTGCGTATGGCGCCTGCTTTGCTCGCCTTCCTAAGTGACACAAACGCACGTGCTGGGCTGCGGAGATCGTGCGCAGGGCTGTGAAAGTGTCAACAAATTTAGAATCGCCTCAAGAGTGGGCTGGCGTATCTAGAGTGTGCCGGCCACCTGACGAACGCGCACACCCCGCACCGTTTGATGCTATTCGCATTAACGTAGATAATCATTCCAAAAGAATGGGTTCTGCTGATTTTTTATTTCGATAATTAGTAGTTTGCTTTAACTACTTTTTTAGTAACTTCTACTCAAGTTACTTTCGAATTTTAGCAGTAGGCTTGCCTATTAACAAACATTCCTGCACAAAGGAGATAAGATGTTGGAAGATAGCTGATATTTACAAAGAGGGGGAAGCATGTGGCGTAGGAAGGGGGGAGAAAATGGTTTGGTGAGATTGAACCCCCCCTAATTTTCACAAGCCCCCCCCCCAAAAAAATAAAAGCAACAACACTGCTACGAGGCACGAGGAGCGACCAGACATGACGCAAGATAGGCCGAGTAACTGCGGTATTAGCGCCGAAAGACTGGCGTTTCTCTGTGTCCCGAAGCCCAACGAGACTTGACCCATTTGAAGAAAGGGCTGGTCCCCGCTTCTCCCCAACGTACAAACTCTCGCCCACTAAAGGAGATGCACACACTTTATCCTAACTCAAAGGAGGCATCAAAACGCAGTACCTGCTCTGAAACTGATCTGGAGCCGCCGTAGTTTGTACTGTACTCGAAGAATCGCGTGCTAAAGGCAACGCAATGATTACCTTTTTGTGTTGAATTTCCTCCCAGTACTCAGAATATGCAGATCTTCAAAGATTCAAAGATCGTTCGAGAAACCTGTATTAATTCCCCCAACGTTTTTATATAAAAAATTGTAAACAAGCAGTGTTGGGAAGTACTCTATGTACATGGTACTTAAAGTACTACTGCTTAGAAAAAGTGTACTTTACTTGAAGTAAATTCTTTGAACATGTACTTGTTTTTTTTCCGAGGAAAGTAAAACTCACGACTTCACTGTATATTCCCCGAATTTGAAAACAAATAATGGCGGTATCGTCGTGTGAAAACGTGCTCTTTTGAGACGTCGTTTGGTAATTTCTCTGAGTGTAGTAATGGCGGCTCTAAGAACGATGGAAATAAGTACCTTATAAGTTGACTGTGTCAAATAGCTCGTCAGCGAGAAACAACTACTCTGCGGCGACTTTACCTTATACAATATTTGCTGCCCTTTCCGTAAAAGACTGATGCTCCTCCGATTATCCCTGGAGCAACGCATACCAGTTAAAAGACACAGTATAGAGAATGAAAGGGCCTCATGAAAGATTGTGTTAAAAGTGCTCGTACTTTACCTTGAAATATATTGTATTTAAATACCTTACTTCAAGTACATTGCACCCGATGTACTTACTACTTTACTTGAAGCACATAAGCACATACGCAACACTGTTAACAAGCAAACACTGTCTAAAAAATCAAGCTCGGGCAGTGTTAAGCCTCAAAGTTGAAATGACACATTCGCAGCACATCACTGAACAAACAAACAAGAAAGTACAAAACAATTAGGCACGCAGAAGCAGAACCAGATATTAAAGCATTTCTGTGAAAAAACAAGCCGATTCATATTTGGCTAGCACAATTTCGCTAACGTATTAAAACCTCTGTACTTTCTTTTGCCATAAAAAACATATAAAAGTAACTTCAAAAGTAATTCGCTGCTTTTTTACGGTAATTAGTAATTTTCTCAGTTACTTTCTATTTGAGTAGTTTCTACTCTACTCAAATTACTTCTGACGGCAATACTCAGTAACTTAACTTAATTACTTTTCTTGAGTAACTTGTACATGTCTGCAAATGCTCGACATGTGAGAACTCTCACGTTCACGGAGCCACCCCCCCCCCCCCGAAAAAAAAAGAACTGCGTTGCGTAACGTATTGTTTGCGTCACATAGAGGTATTACAAGACCCTTGCGATACCTGTGCACCAAAAAACAAAATGTCAGCACGTGTAACGAAGCCATCTGCGCAGAAAGACTTTGCCGCCGAAACGCTTTCCTCGTGGTTCCTGGGTCGACTACATTTTCCAGAAAAACCGCCTTTTGTAAACGCACCTTAGTATAACGAGGCTCTAGCGGTCTGCATCACCTACTAGAGGACAGCTCAAGGTGCGGATTAAAGACGAGTGCTGTATGCTTTTGGAACTCGGGACCTTAACGGTTCTACAACGGTCCCAGCCGAGCACTGCACTCGTATCCAGCCTTTGCCCCGCGCTGGCCTCCAATAGCTGGCGTATAAATTTCCTCACCACAATTCTATATTATTTTGCATCATTAAACTAAGATTTCCCGTGTTATTTCTGGCTTTCACTCTTATGACGTAAAATTAAAACTCTCGCAAATACTTTATTTTAAAAAAAAATCGCTCCTTTGCCGAAGTAGTATGGTAAGGGGAGTGGTAACAAAAAATGGGATGTGTTAGTCAAGTGTAGGGGTCCCTAAACGTTTTGGCTGAGGGTCCGGACCGTGGACCTGTGGCAACCTTGATTGCCGCAAAATATAACAAATAAAGAAAAAAGAACTAATTAAGTATTCCTAGATAAGCCTTTAGAATTGCAAACGAGCGTGTTGGTTAATAGATACAAAACTTGAAAGTATAAAACAGCGCGGACGAGGACGGGAACAGGACATCTTTCATTTAGCTGCAACATAGAATGGCACAACGATAAAACCGCCCCCAAAAGGTTTCAACGCTCGCAATGAGGAAAAGGAGATAATTGTTATAAAGGAAAGGGAATTTACTGTAAATATAAAAGTTTAAAAAGCGTTGGTGTCACGACAAGGTATCATTAATCTAGTTATCTTCGATACTTAGAATTCGACCTTTGTCATTGTCAGTGATAAGTGAAGGTGCAGAAATATTGTGTCTTACAACCCAAAGAGAAATGTGCTATAAATATAAAATAAAGGTTTAAAAAGCTCTAGCGTCACGACGAGGTGTCAGTAATCTAGTCATCTCTGGCGTTAGGAATTCGACCTCTGTTTTTGTCAATGATAATGAAGGTGCAGAAATGTTGTTGTTTACAATCGCCATGGCAAATTATTCAATGATTTCTCTCCCAAATATGTTGTTGTGCCCGCCAGTGTTCTAGTATCAGAGAAATAAGGAGTACAGTCATCGCACCTGCGGCTGTGAACGACAATTGGGTGATACGACTCATTTGAAGCCTTCGACTCAGAGAACACAACTTGGAAGCATCAAAGGCTTCAAATGAGTCGTATCACCCAATTGTCGTTCACAGCCGCACGCGCAATAACTGTACTCCTTTTTTCTCTGATACTAGAATACAGAGCGGGCACAACAACATATTTGGGAGAAAAATCATTGAATCATTTGCCATTGGGACTGTAAACAACAACATTTCTGCACCTTCATTATCATTGACAAAGGAAGAGGTCGAATTCCTAACACCAGAGATGACTAGATTACTGACACCTCGTCGTGACGCTAGAGCTTTTAAACCTTTATATTTATAGCACATTTCCCTTTGGGACTGTAAAGAACAATATTTCTGCACCTTCGGTATCATTGACAATGACAAAGGTCGAATTCTAGGTATCGGAGATAACTAGATTAGTGATACCTCGTCATGACGCCAGCGCTTTTTAAACTCTTATATTTACAGTAAATTCCCTTTCCTTTATAACAATTATATCCTTTCCCTCTTTGAGAACGTTGAAACCTTTGGGGGTCGGTTTTATTGTGTCATTCTATGCTGTTGCTAAATGAAAGATGTCCTGTTCCCGTCCTCGTCCTAGCTGTTTTATACTTTCAAGTTTTGTATAAGCATTTAAATAGAGAATTTAAAGTTAAGAGTAAAAATATAGAAAAATAATTGATTAACGTGCAAGTTTGGGCTAGCTGGTAAGTAGACATGATAAAAACTTTCGGATAAGGAGCGGCAGTTCTTAGAACGATGAGGGCCACGCAGTGACAGTGTTATATTGAAAACGTGACATGGTATATATATTTTCTGTTTTTTCCTTGACTTTTTCGAGTGGAATGTTTGCTACTTATAACAGATGCCTACACGAATAAATCTTCAGTTGAAAGTCAGCGCCGTGTCCTGTTGTTCCTTCTACTTCGTCTTGTCTTTGCGCTGTTTTGTTTGTATCATAGAAAAATAAGTTAATGTTAATTATTACTTATAGTATAATATTTTGATATTGATTAGTTAGACATAAAATAGCGCAAAAAAACAAGGACAAGAAGTATACAGGACAAGCGCTAACTTGCAACTAGTTTTACTCAGGAAAAGCAAGCATATATACACACGACAGGCGAAGCAGCACCACATAAAGGTTGATTAATTTTGTACCCAATCCATTCAAAAGCAGAAACTCTTTATTATCAAGCGCAAATGCTGGCTTTTTCTGAATAAAACTAGTTAAAAGTTAGCGCTTGTCCTGTATACTTCTTGTCCTTGTCTTTTTTGCGCTCTTTTAAATGTTAAACTAAGATGAACCAACTAGCCCAACAACGTACCCAAATAAACTGATATTTATTATATGGCTAATTATGATATTGTGCTATATTTGTTATCCTGGAAACTCGCAGGGCATAAGTCGAAAGAACTTTCAAATATTCAACAGGGCAGAAGACTAATTAATTAAAAGGGTAGAAGTGGGGATGACGACATGCAATATTAGGAAATGGGACACTTAGCCAAGATACCTCAGAACGGAAAGGTATTTTAAGATTGATACACAGGAATGAAACAGGGGAATAAAGTATGGGGTGACAATGTACAATGAACAGGAAACAAAACCGCCATCTGGGCCCGTTTGCTCGAAGCGCGGTTAAGCGCTAACCGCGGCTAAAGTTAGCCGTAGTACCTAGGAGAGGGATTTCGAAATCACGTGACTGGCTCGGTAGGGATGCGGGGAGCCGCGCATGGCCCCGTCGCTTCGTTTGACAAAATGGCTGCGGCGTACGCAGTTTCTACGTTCGCGATCGCGTTGGTGTTTGCCTTCAGGGTCCGTTTGCTCGAAGCCGGTTAACTTTAACCGCGGTTAAAGGTTAACCGCGGTTAAAGGTTAACCGCGGTTAAAGGTTAACCGCCCCTCCCATCTAGGTACCTACAAGTACCTGGCTAAGTTTGACGAGGGATGGATGAGCGATAGCTCCGTGTTTTATTATAGCTGGTGTCACCTACTGGTTGTAGCGGATATAAGTGGCTTCCGCGGAAAAAGTTCCTAAAAGGGGGAACCCAACATCGCGCGCAACCGGGTTCTCGCGACGCAGCGTGGCATACATTTGAGCAGACAAATTTTTTGATGCTCGTGGTACAAATATTGCGTAAGGTAAAACTAAATTCACCCTTGTTTGAAAAAGTTCCAAATGCTTGGCAGTCTGACTTGAAGACAAGCCTCGTTGAAATTTCCTTCCAAGTTGGAAAGAGGACGACGAAGTTCAGTCCTAGAGACGATAAGGAAGAAGTGAGCAGTGAAAGGCGGGCGGTACATCTGCAGCACGGGGGATCGCTGGCCGAGTGGTCTGGCGCACACCAGCTCGGAGCGCGTGGAGCGAAATATCGCGCTGCAGAACCCAGGATCCTGGGCTCAATCCCCGCCGGTGTCCGTTTCGATCTGGATGAGCATCGTACCGGCGTGCGGTCATGTATCACTACTGCGTGGTGCACGTTAAAGACCCCAGGTTGGCGGTTGTACCGCACTGGCTAAATTGCTCATCTACAGCTGAGACACCAGACGCTCACTGAGGCAGACTAACTTCCGGCTGCATAAACATACACACAACAATTTGCTTTGTTTACCGTAAGCATGGTTGGCCAGCATGGAAGAACTGTATATAACACCATCATAAATTGAAAAACCTGTAATTCGGCTCTAGTGAAAAAACGCCTATTAGTAAATTACTCAAGCATCGAGGAGAACGCTGAAAGTGTAATTCTACGGTCCGAGCGCGCTGGCCTTCCTCTTATAAAAGATTCGAAGTAAATAATTATAATAAGGCTTTAACAAACGCGCGTGCAAGGCAAAATTTGTTTTAGATTTTTTGCTTTAGAACAATTACTACTGCAGATGCCAGCACGTGCAACGCGTGCAGGTACACTTGTAGCATGTACCTCGGTGCTTGGAAAATTTAGAAAAAGGTATATTGGGGCGCTGCCTGCTTTTGTGTGCTATCCATACCCGGCTGATTGAGTCAAGGCAATCCACTTTCGAAAGGCGTTGCCATGCCGACAATTATCGCGTTCATTTGGGCTTAGGAATGGCTAGAATGAAAAGACTATCTAAAAAAATGCAGCGAGGTCATTGGTCATGCTTTGCGATTTAAGTGAGGTAAGGCAAAGCGAAAGCCTCCTGCACCATTCATTGCTGACTAACGCACCCGATATTGCAGCTAAAACGACATATTAGTTCCAAAGCGAGCGGCACTCATTCACCGGGGCACCGCCTTGCTGCCCGCATTCCTACCGAGCCAGTCACGTGAACGTGATTTCAACATACCTCTCTTAGGTACTGCGGCTAACCGCTTAACCGCGCTTCGAGCGAACGGGCCCTGGTTATGAGTCAGAACGGGTGCAATGCGGTCGGTGCGCGTCGCGGCACGTTTCTTTACGAGCGCTTCTTTATGCGGCCGTGGCAGCGGGATTGCTCGAAGGGGGCCGCCGGTCGTGCCTCCTTAAAATACCGTGGCCAGCCACGGGCCGGTCACAAGGCTTCCGCGGGCCGGATATGGCCCGCAGCCCGGGGGTTTGGAGACCACTAGTCTAGAGAAACTGGGCACACATATGGAGGCTGGATGACGCAAAGATTATCCGTGTCAGCTTCGCTAAATTTGCTAGACGCTGTTTCACTGGCGTCCGCGAGCGGAGTCGTACTTGCTTTATTTCCGTCCGCGCACAGCGACACCTGCTTGGCTGAGGTGGGCGCGCGATTGATGGCTGTCTGTTGGCGGTTTGGGGTGGAGTGTGAAGGGCCGGAAGAAATAAACGGCCAGGGATTATCGTGCGCACGGTTCCAAGCGGCACCTGAGGAGGAATCCTCTACCGCCATACCATTCCAGCATTTTCTGTAGAGCCTCATGCGCTCGTTTGAGGACCGTGTGAGCACCTCTTGAAGACTCCGTGTCGACGGCTTACCTCGCAGCCTTTTGTCGAGCACTTAAAGCGCGTGAGCACTTTGTGGGCGTCATCCTATCCGGTAGGCACGTAGATGCTAAGTTCTAAGAGCCTTTTAGATTCTGAGATGCAGTAGACTGAACGTCCGAAAAGCAAAAGCGATTTGAACGCCGCAGTGCCGCAGTGTGCCCAGTTTTGCAGAGTGCTTCCAACTGCTCGATCAAGATCGCGTGGTTTATAGACTGCACTGGCAATTCCAGCTGCGAGAAGGTGACGACAGCGTTCATCGTCTGCAAGCTGTTAACTATTTTCTCTTGATTCTGGTTTACGAGAGAATCGCGACGACCGCCAACTGTATTTGATGGTGACTTTTAATGGCAATGAATACTCAGCGTCGTCTTCTTCTTTTTCTTTTATATTGAAAGTTTGATTGCAAACTTCATCGCAGTCTTCGTCTCTGATGTCGATCATTCAACAGGTGCCACAAAGCCAGGTTGGGGGTTAGCTTTAATGGATAAGCAAGTATTCCAGCTTGAAGTACTCGTTTACGCGTAGCGAACATGACTATTTCAGTAAACCTATGGTCGCTGGGCAAAATAACAGGATACTGAACATTCTCGGTTGATTTAAGCTCGTGTAATTGACTTCCAACTCTCAATATCCCAGCTCTATCAAGCAATGGTCGTAGATTCTCGACCTTGGATCCTTTGTTGACTGTTTAATTTTCTTGTATTGCCTTATTTCGGTTAGAAACTGTTCTTGTCGTACGATTTTTTTCCAGTATCTTTCTTCTTGAATAATGTCTTCCGCTAATGACGAAGTGTTGGCTGCTTCGTTCTGGATTCTTTTAGAGTTGTTGACAAAGCGGAATATCCATGCTGTGATCCGTACGATTGTCCGAAAACTACTTGAGTGGGTGAAGCCCAGGACAGGTTCTTCTATCGGCGCAATGGTTGGTACCAGAAGTGCACCAATACTCCCTTTTGCGTCAGCGCTTTCGCTAACATCACAATTTAGTTTATGGTTGGGCCAGTCTGAATGACATTTTCAGAGCCAGGAAGGGCGATCCCGCCATAATTTACGTGTTTGAAGATTTTTAGCTGAAATGCCTCGAGTGGGTAGGTCGGCTGGATTCTCTTTTCCAGGGCAAATGTTTCATCGTGACACGTCAGCGTTTTTTTTTATTTATATTACTCTGTTGGCGGCAAATGTGTTCCATCGACTGTCTGACCCTTGAATCCACTTCAATGTAATCGTAGAATCCATCCAGAAATAATAAATATATTCCTTGTTTTGAAAGGTTTTCTTGACATACTGGATTAATCGGCTACCGGTAAGAGCTCCCATCAGTTCTAAACTAGGGAGTGTAAGTCGTTTGATTGGTGCTACTCTGGTTTTCGCTGGCAGTAAACGTGTCTCTACCTTTGCATTCGTGTACAATGTGCGCAGGTAAACAGCTGCGCCATAAGCTTGTGGACTGGCATTTGTGAATAAATGAACCTCATGATTAGACCTCGCGCCACTGAGTTGAATATAAAGTGTGGCAAAGTCATCGCACCATATGTCCCATTTACCTCCAATTTTTGTTGGTATCGTCTCATCTCAACCTATTTTTGTTCCCACAAATTTTGCAACAATATCTTGACACTTATGATGAAGGGTGCAATAAGTAAAAAATCAGAGCCAACGCCTGCAGGAGATAGCGTTTCGTGTTCACTTTGATTTCTATTGTGTTTACAATCGAATCAACTGAAAGTCTAAAAACGTCTTCATTGGTGTCCCAAATTATTCCGAGAAATTTGGGAGGTTCCGGTCTCGCGTATTGCTCTTCGGTTGTGCACGTATGACTGACGTCACTTTCCTAATGGCAATATCTCAACATCATGCTTATCGTTCTAATCAGATATTATTATTAAAATTGGTGGCTTGCTCAAATTTAAGTGTCACAATGAGCCGAAGTGTGAAATGACTCTCCCCGAGATGTCCTCATTCATGGTGCGAAAAAATCAGAGTTTAGTTTACTCGCGAAAAAAACATGTATTTGCGTCCCAACAACAGGCAGGACTTAGGTCGCTATAATGATAAAAAAAAAGCTTAAAATAAGGAAGAAGAGTTCAATGGGCTCACATATATCAAATGCGATGTAACTAATTTTGAGAGTCAAACGTATTGACGAGTAAGCGGCATCTGTGCGCCAATTACTGTCTAAATTATGCAGATATTCGTTTGTACGTTTCAAAGGGTGGTGCCGAGAGCTCCCGTTGCAGATCCCCCTTGTTTTCTCCCCTACCTCCACGATTCCCGGCTCTCAAAACCCACGCACAGGCCCCATACTGACTTCCAAGGCTTCCCGAAAGTAACGTTATCGCTTGACCTTGTCCGGCCAAATGCAGAGCACTGCGACTCTGTGCATGGTTTTAATATTGAACTCACAAAGTTTTACACGCCACTTCAATTTCAACAACAAAGTTGGACTATTTGGTTTAACACAAATTAAGAAAACAGCTCGAAAACGCAGAGGACAGAAGTAGCATCCCAGCACAGTGCTGATTGGAAATGGGCATCTAATATGGCAAGTGAAAGGTGCCGTATTAGATCTCACCATGCTTTCGGAGCGCAAGCGGCTACAGCAGTTCGTTTCAGAAGAGGAACTTGGCGATCCTCACCCTTCACAACTCCTTTGTCATACCCAAGCTCTTTAGGGCAACCGCACCACAACCTTCGACATTCAATTCTTGAATTCAAAAATATACGAAAGACTCTTTCGTATTTTTTTAATCTATTACCAACACGCTCAATCCAAGTAATTCTTAAAAGAGCTGTTTTCACGATGACTTCCATCATCGGTGCAAACAATTATGGCAAAATCATTTGATCTTTCTTTGTCTGCTTTGGCTTTTCACGCCGATCAGATTATATCACTCGCCATTCAGCACAATTCAGTCCCTGTCGTTGCGTCTGACCGGTCACAAGAGTCCGTCAATTCAATGGCCCACGTCTTGGCACCATCTGCGATTGTATCTCGCGCAATTGCTGCGCTGCGACAAGACGTGCAGGACCTTCGGAAACTCAACGCAAGCACCTTAGTGGAATGAACATTTGGGCGAATTGCTGTGAGTTCATTGTGAAAAACAGCGCAAAATACAGCGCGACCATCAATGCTTCTTGAAAGGGATTGCACACTCGCATTTACCGATGCACTGCTGAGATCGCAGGTGCGAACTGCGGTTCTCCAACACTACCGTACAATTTGAATACCAAGACCAAACATGTAGATAAATGGAGGAAACCTATTACATAAATAAAAACAGACACTCCTGAGCCAGCCTACCTTCACAGATTCTAACAAACATTGATATTCATTTTCTGAATCTTGGTTAGAATCTGGAGCGGGCAACGAAAATGAAAGACGTGCAAAATCTACAGTGCGCCCTGTGCCTGCACGAACACAGTGCCATCTACACATTTCGATAAAAATCAGTTGTTAGTCAGCACTTCTCCTCTGTAGCCCTTCCTTTTAGGGGCGAAGCTCCTTAGGGGCTAGCCATGTCTGTATGTCCGTCCGCCGTCCGCCGTAGGCCGGCGCCGGGTGCTCGTGCTTCTGCTCGTAAAATCACATGCTCGTGTAGGGCAAAAAAAATGGAAAAAGAAAGATAAAAAAAATTATGAAAAAAGAAAAAGAAGAAAAAAAAAGAGTAGGGGGTTCTGAGATGCCATCCCACCTGTCTGCTTAAAAAATAAAAAAAATAAAAACCACACATTCTCCTACTGCCATGAATGAAAAGGACCGAAAAGCTCGGCATGCAGCGCCTCAGCGTCTACGTAGACAGCAAGCTGCTCCGGAGACCAGGGCCGGTTTGCTCACCTTGCGGCCGCGGCTGCGGCTGCGGCCAAGAGGGATTTTTATGTCACGTGACCATCTTCATGGGGACAACGAAGTACCTAGCGTCCCGGCCTAATGGCGGAGAAATCCGTATCGCTTCAAGCACAAAAGCCTAATTTCGCTTGCAGAAACTGTCTGCAGGGACTTTCAACTGGAGTCCAATTGACCGCCCCTTTATACTGGAGAAGCGGCAGGTAAAGTTACGGCCAGGGAGGGTAAATATGAGGCAAAATAAAGAAAAAACCACGCGAGATAAAAGCGGTGGCAGTATATTTATATACCTTCGCCAGCATCGGCGGCTCGCGCCTCCTCTTGTGGTCGAGAGGTTAGAGTGCCGGCATTTGGCGTTGCGGCGTGAAAGTCCCTGGTTCAAATCGCGCCAGAAACTCTCTTTTTTTCTGCTTGTATTTGACTGCATTCTCACTAAGAATGTACACAAGGCCGTATGAGCTTTATGAAATTATTGGGCGGGTACCTCTGACTCACCAGTTCGTTGTTCTTGACCTCGGAAGAGCGCATACATGTCTCTGGCTTTCTTTACCAACTTCCGCCATGCCTCCTGGGGCTGCCGTGCACTCCGCGGAAAGCTTATGTCGTTGACAATATGTTCCCAGCCTGTCTCTTCGTTCGCCAGGTAACTGTGCTGTTGAATTTCTCTAGAATTTGTTGTTTTCGTTCTCCAATTGCTCTAATTATTTCCATTTGTTGATCCAAAGTCATTTTAGGTGTTTGCGTTCGAGAGATGGTTTGCGATGTCGACGCCTGACTCATTTTTTGCATTCGGTTGTGATCGTCTGCTATCCATACTAAAATTCAACACGTAATGTGTTAATATTACAAAACGATTGCCACAGCGAGATGTAAAGAGTAAAAATATAACTTTTATCACATTCCATGCAAGTAAAAGTATAATATCTTTTATTTCGGTTTTACGACTTTCTCAGACGTTTACTTGTTGCCTTGCCTGTAGGATTTCGCTCAATCAATGCATCCACGGCTGCTATTTTTTTCGTGTGTGTTTATTTCGTAGAATCTTTTTTTTTAATTGACACGACTGCAGTGTGTATTAGTACTAAATAGGCGCCTCCTGTTATTGAAAAGAGTCGTAGCAAGAGCGTTGTATATTTAAAAACACATAAAATAGTAGTTGCTCGGAAAGGATGCTTGTTTCGGCCCCGTTTGTGTGAAAGTCATAACGATGCTGTAATCTTGGTGTCCTTTTAATGAACATTATGAAACGTTCGTATTTGCGCGTTAACTTGGCTTGATCTTGGTTTCCTTTTAATGAACATTATGAAACGATTGTAGAAGCGCGTTAACTTGGCTTACCGTAACCATTTTTTTCCCCGGTTTGTCAGCCGAACAAGTGGGGCAAACAGTCAAAATTGTGTAAGGCGCAGTAGTCCTAGTGGATGATTAGTAAAAAACGATCACACTTAAAAAACAAAACACACTCGCAGAATAAAAAAAAAGTTTCCGCCGAGATTTTAACCCTGAACTTTCACGCCGCGACGGCAAGTCCCGGCGCTCAAACCGCTCGACTGCTGCATACGCTGTTCGGACCGGCGCTGGCACAGATATATAAATACACAACCACAGCTTTCGTTTTGCGTGAGTTTTTCTTTATTTTGGCTTATATTTACCTTCCCTGGCCGTAACTTTACCTGCCGCTCCTAAAGTATGATGGGGCGGTTAATTGGACTTCAGTTGAAAGCCTCTGCAGTCAGTTTCTGCAAGCGAAATTAGACTTTTGTACTCGAAGCGGCACGGACTTCTCTGCCATTAGGGCAAGGACGCTAGGTACTTCCTTGTCCCCATGGAGCTGGTCACGTGACATAAAAATCCCTCTTGGCCGCAGCCGCAGCCGCGGCCGCAAGGTGAGCAAACCGGCCCAGGGCGCGAGAAGCTGCTGCACAGCGTCAAAAACGCCAAGCGGACCCGGAGTTGAGAGCTCGGGAAGCGGCGGCAAAGCGTCAACGCCGACAGCAAGCAGCAATACCTATGACCAAAATCAGTATCATCAGCACCACCCGAGCTTCGCCCCAATCAACATCATTCACCACGTGAAGATGCGGTCATTTTTTTTGTCCTTGTTCCTTTCGCGTTCTTTTTCACGTTGATGTCATACCAACTCGCCCAAACGTCCATTCTACAAAGTATTATTTCTTCTACAAAGGGCCCTTTTTTGTTCTCAACACCTCCTCGTCGAACCATCTATTTTATCATCTCCCATCGCCGTCTACGTGTGCCAAGAAAGGGCCGTCGCCTTGTACACAAATATTTCTACGTGCCCCCTCCCCCCTCGCCCCCCCTTCCCGATGTACGATTAGCTTGTGGTTGGATGATGCCGTCTCCAGGGCACTTGGGGAGTCCGTGTCGCGTCTTGCCCTCCGATTAATGGCAGCAAGTCCGGCATTTCAATGACTGCCTTTGGATCGCCTGTTCAAGAGGACAAAGTCAACCTCGCGCCCTGCGTCTTTCTGCAGAGTGGTCAAGGACTACCACCTAGACTACCGAGTTCCTTTTTAACCAGTTACTTCTCCCACTACTACCCAAGAAGAAGTCACGCCCAAAAAAGGTGGCGTCGTTATCATTGGAGATCTCACTCTCCTCGAACAACAACAACAGAGGATAAAAAAAGACCAACGTTTTGCTTTGAGCCCGCCCACAACAGCGTAAAAAAACAGTCTATGTCCAGTTCGCTGTCCCGTACGGTAAATGAGGAAGACCAACCGAGATGAATAAACGAAAGCGTGGACGTCCTTTTGAGGTCTAAAAGCAGACCTATTGAAAAACATTTTTTACCGAAATTTCATTTCCAGTAAAAATTCTATTTTACTGGATTATGGGTCTCTTTTCACTTCCGCTAAAGCCGGAATTTACCCGAAGACGCAGGCATTTTTACCAGAATTTCATTTCCAGTAAAAAATCTATATCACTAGATTGTGGAACCCTTTTGCCTTCCGGTAAAGCCGGAATTTACCGGAAGTCACCGGATTTCTTGGGTTCATCAGAAATTACCAGGAGTCGCCGGATTTGCTGGAATTCACCGGAACTTACTGTATCAAACCGCTCGTGAAAATTGCTACAGTCGGTTCAACACCAGTGCGCTGTACGTCCAACTGAAGTTTTGGGGTGTATTATATGTGGCAAAGGTTGTAAGAATATCTCTATTTTTTTGTGTGTGTGTGTGTAGAACAGCAACTATTGTATCCTACGTGGAGGACTTAGTTCGCATTTTCTTTAACATTCATGTTACACCAGCGCTAGCACTTCAGAACAAGCCTCCCTTCTTTCATCGAGATCTCTGCAGCAGTAGCTACGTTTTCTTTCCAGTCGACAGTGCCCGTCGGTCCCTTCAGGCGCCCCACACCGGTCCCCACCTCGTCGTTCAGCGCGGAGAAAAGCCATTCTCGCTTTGCGTTCATGGTCTCGACACAGTCATGTTCACCGACTGACTCAAGCCGGCATTCCTCGAGAACCAGGTGCCCGCTCAGCCCCCTGAATAACACTTCGTGCAAGCTCCGGAATCTGTACCTTGACCTCGAGCAAAGTTGTTCAGTCCGTACTTTGGGACGACTTTATCTCCAAACAGAGAAAGGGGGGGGGGGGGTGTAGCGTTTGCCATGGGCACTGAAGAAGAACCGGAGCGCGTAAAAAACAAATACAATCAAGTGTTACTCGAAACTTTAGGCTTGTTCTTTGTTTCTGCAGCAACCGCTATAGTTTCAACTGTAAACTTTCTGGGAATCAACAACAACCTCTAAATACGCAGACTTTAAAAAATATGTGAGTCATGCACATTATGTTGCGTTGGTTTAAAAAAAAAATATTGAATTTGGGCTCGTTTTCCAGTTTTGGTTTTCTATCAAATCCCATCTCCGTTCCTGTGGTTTTAGTCCTCCGTGGCCCAACCGCTCAACTAACGTACGCCGCCACGCATTTCTTACGTGACGGCTATGAACCTAAAAATGAGAAGATTATTCTTGGAGTCATTAAAGCGGAACAGCCTTTCATTTGGGCCGCCCGAGCCACACCATCGTCTTTCGGAAGCAACGGGGTGGCTTAGCGTATAGACCGGTATAGTGCTACATTACCCAAGCGTCAAGGAGAATGCTGGAAATGTAGGTACACGCGCCGCATGCGCTCACCTTCCCCGTATAAAAATTTCAAAATATTTGACCAAAAGAAAACGGCATCTTCCGTGCGCGTTCGTCAACGCCTCATTTGGGTTGTTTAGTTTTAATATTTTATATGGACAATACCAGCGCGTGCGGCGCGTTTACCTATATGCCCAGCATTCTTGTTGATGCATGGATAATTTAGCAACATCCCTAGTGGCCATAATCCGCCGGCGCGGAGATGCGCCTTAAAGGAAACCAAATCTTCAAAACAAAAGTAGAGTGAGCGCACAGGCGAGCTGGTGAAAAGGTGAGATGTTAACCTGAGACTGGGACGGAAAAGAAAGACTCATAAAAATGAGGGTCAACATATAACATTGCGGCTTTCCTTTTTAAGTGCATTTAATTTCCTTCCCTGTCTCGGCTCATTTCAGTTTCCAAACGGATCCAAGTGTAGCGTATTTTTAACGCCGGAAAATGGCGTTCGTGTCTTACGTTTTTGTAAAGTGCGCGTGTATAGAAGTTTTTATTTATGCCTAGAACGTTTTTAATTAAAACCGTAACTTTATTCCCACTAAGTAAATATTTAATTACACAAAGTAGTTTAATCTATTTATTTGTCCCAGAACCTAAAACGTCATCAGCATGTTTTTTCAATGCAATGCATACTTTCAGCATGAGCGACATGGCCTATATATCAAAACACCCTGTATATCGACAAAACGTTTATATATCCATTAAGATGTATTGTTAATTATCAATTGCTGGTTCTGATTGCAACACTCTAAAAATCCTTGTCAGACAGTTCTTGAACAAGGTTGTCCATTGAGAAATTAACCACGCCTTGCTGGAGACCAAAAGACGCGTTTCCTCCGAATGACACCATATGGTTGCTATAATTTAAATATGAATTTAGGCTTAAATAACACTGTTAAAAAGGTTGTGCCTGTAACTATACATAAAGTCCGACGGAAGATACAACTCTCACTGATATATAAAAAGGTCCCTTTTTTTTTATTCTAGAGCAAAGCAATCACGTCGCGTCCGAAATATTTATTTCTCCAGGGTCAGTTCACGCAGTGAAGTTGGTCTTAAAATGGTTATTTTAAAGCACTGCGTCGGCCTGTAGCCACTAGTCTCCGGGGTACTCACCTTGATACCAACGTCGCCTTTCACGATGCCAAGCACAGCGTCGATAATGAGTGCATTGGTAATGACCACGTCGAGAACCTCGTCAGATCGACGGTAGCTGGCTTGGCCCATCCCGTCTCTGATCACCTTGACAAAATGGTGATACAGATTCACGTACCACAATATGGCAAACATACCTGAGCCAAGTCTTCTTGGAACAGGAAGCAAAAATATTTTATTTTTCTTACCTTGCCTCCTCCAAACTTTACTTCATCTCCGTAGGAAGTGTAGTCTTTCTCCACTTCTACTACCAGGCATGTGTCCGCAAGCTTCACCTAAAGAAGGAATCCACCGTTTATCGATTTCGCATGCAACCGACTTTTATTAAAACCAAACTCGCATAACAATCACATGACCAGTGAGCACTGTCTCCTTTTGGTTCTGCAGAAATCACGAAAGAAGAAGAACCGATGTGAAAAATGTCGAAAATACTCGCGTTGACCAGATAAACAATATGAGCTCGCCAGTCGAAACACTAGAACACTGTAGAGTTGTGCAGCTTAGGTTGTCTTCATGTGCGCTTTGCTTAGGGTAGAACACTGTACTTAGGGTGACGACATCCGACCATTTTGTTCCGAACGCTTTTTTCTTTTCTTCTTAAAGGGCAACTCCGGTTCATACTTTCGAATTTTGGGATTCTGATTGTTTTGAGTGCAATCAGCGTCCCTGACTTGCAAGGTGTAATTTTTTTCTCGTTATTGTGCGTAGTTTTAAATATATCGACGCCTCGAAGTTTTGTTTGGGACGTGGCCAACAAAACCGAAACTAGTCACTCGAGGCCCCGCAACACTGGAAACCAGCCGCTATGTGAACGTGACGTCAGGATCGTTCTCGTTCAACGAGTACGCAGGCCGAGCGGCACCTACCTCTCTTGCGCTAGCCGTCTAAAGATAGGAGGTAAGCAGATTTCGTTTTAATTCTGTATACGTGGTAGTTATCCAGCATATGTAGCAAGAGTTAGTGCGCACACCCAAAAGCTAGCGACCGGAAAACCCGTGAACTCGTACGGCTGTACAACACGAGAGCGCACGACCCTTGAGCGCCGACATTAGAGCGCCGACAGTAGAGCGCCACGACGTTAGCGCGCACGACACTAGAGCGCCGCGACGTTAGCGCGCACGACACTAGAGCGCCGCGACGTTAGAGCGCGCGACACTAGAGCGTCGCGACGTTAGGGCGACGTTAGCGCGCGCGGCTCAAGAGTGCTGCGACGTTAGTGCGCGCGACTCGAGACCGCAGCGACATTAGGGAGTTTTAGAATAGCGCACGCTAAAGCTTTGCGTGCGCAAAGAATAGCGTCGTCGCCACTGCGCATGCGCCGAACGCAAACCAGGTTTTGCGCTTTGCGTGCGCAATTTTAGCGTGCGCTATTTCTCGGAAATAGCGTGCGTACGCAAAGAGTCTTTGCGCTTCTCCAAGGAGGATTCGTGATGAGAAGTTGGCTAAAGCCAAGACGAGCAGAGTTAAAAAAATGGCGGCTCCCAGGATTACGTCGGCGGCTGCTTCGGCGGCGTCGTGAGTGCGACGTCGGCGGCATCCTCGCGACTGCGATTTTCAATACGGAACGACATTGTACTCGGTTTGGCAACGATCACCGGCACCTTGATGCTTTCGACGCGCGAACATTTCTCGGCGAAGGTACAATGTGGGAAGGTCAGTACACGAGACCTCTCTTGCCGAGGCGACGCAAGCGGACACGACCGGTCAACCGCTCGCGTCGCATTCTCGTGTTTAAACTAATCTAAAATGCTACTCTGGACCAAAAACTTTTTTTTCTAAAGTTACAGCATTTCGTGTGTGAAATAAAAATTGTGATTGTACCTTGGCGGCGTCGCAAACGCGAGATGCTTGGGATTTTGCGTCGCGACGGAGAAACGCTATTCTAAAACTCTTTTGCGTCGCGTGCGCTAATACAAGCGCTAAATTTAGCGCTAGCGTGCGCTACAATTGCGTACGTTATTCTAAAACTCCCTATTAGCGAGTTATAGTAGACCGTTTTCATTTTCCCCTCCGCTCTGAGCACGTCAAACTGCGCATGCGCGGCCCGCTATGCAGGGGTGCAGAGCGGAGCTTCGAAGACGAGTTTTAGTAGACCGCTTTCCGCTCACCACATCGCGCAGCTAGAGCGTACGGAACAGCGACGTACGCAGCCCCGAAAGCGGACGTTTGCGGTACTAGTTAGACAAAACATTTCAATGCAAATACTCTTGTTTATCCTTTTTGTATGCAAAACTGTCTTTTTACAAATAAACTTGCCCTTATTGTAATCAGAAATTATATTTAGAAAAAAAAGTGAGTTAGAAAACCTGAGATAGCTGGCCAGCTGTGATGCTTTCGTAGGCAAGGCAAGCCGAAGCTGATCGCTGTTCCCTTGGCCCCCTCCGCGTCGCCACACGTTCAAAGAACCGAGGAGACGAAGCGGCGAAGTACGTTGCAGAGACGACTCCTGCTGTCTCACTAAAAATGGCGAGAAATAGAATATTTAATTTGTTTAATAAATGCGAAGAAGCGCCGCGATTTTCGCTCAAGGCACGGGCTGCTTGACATCCCCCACATCGGACGCAGCCATCTTGTCGGGGAGAGCGGAAGAGCGGAACTGCTTCCTACCCCGCTCTGCGCCGTCGAGAGCGGAACGTACGCTCCCTGCGGTAACTACGCTCCAACTCAGAGCGGGCCGCGCACGCGCAGTGGCGACTCCGCTCTCCCCAGAGCGGACCGGGCGCACGAAAACGGTCTACTAGAACTCTCTATTAGCTCGCCTGTCCTTGGAGCGCCCGTCACGAGAGCGCACAACCAGTCCAGCGCGAGTGGCCCGACCGGACCGACCACTTGTTCGGGCATCGCGTGTTTTATGTAAAGTTGGCAGGGATTTATGCCGCGGAATTTAGCAAGGACATTGCGAAATGAGTCGACTAAATGTTTGCGTGTGACAAACCAAAAAGTGTTACAAAAAGCTAACAGAAAAAAGAGCATCTGTAGAGTGCATTTTTGCAGAAAAAAACAAACAAACATTGCAGCTGACCTAGCCTAGGTCACCTGCAATTTTTTCTCTAATTTTTTTAACTTTTTCTCTAATGCTTTCTAAATTAAAGAACAATGAAGGCTTCATTAGTCTTTGATTTTGTATATCACAGATTTTTAGGGGACGTTTTCCTGTATCCGTTAAAAGGCTAGACAGATCTGCAAGCGATAAAATTGCGCTGAGCTTTCCTTCGGTGAGTTTTTTACTGATACTTTTTAGCGGTGATCTTTCTTCATTACGGACATGGATGTCACAATACCATTTAAACTTATACGAAGGATGTGTAAATAGCCTCCAAATAGATCGGAGTCCAAATGCCTGTCAAGAATAGACCAAAAATAGCAAAAAGTAAACTATTTATAGTATATCCGAGAGGCGCACCGCAGCACTGTGAAGAAATCTTGAACTCGTTGCTCCACTCAACTGCAACCTTTCCCAGTACCTATAGACGTTTGCAAGCAGCCGCGTAGATGAAAAACGCTTCGTTTAGTCGCCAGTCTGGTAACCGTGGGTACCTCTCAGCAGTGCTTGAATGCAGACGATCTACCCACACCAGCAGCAAGATGGCTGCGCCCAGAGGCCGTTACTTACAAATGTCTATATGCCCCAGCCCACTCCCCTGCCCCCATTTCTCTCCGATGTCAGTCAACAATTGGTTAGAAAGAATCGTACCCCTTTCATTTTTATTTTTTTATTAAAGGCATATTAATAAATCAGAAATCACCAATGCTTCAATCCGATGAGTCGCACAATTTTGTTCTGTCTGTGGAGCCGCGGGTATATCACACATTTTTCGGTGTTTGCGGGAAACGCAGTGTCTAGCGTTACGTCCGACGGAACCCGAAATAAAAATTAAAGTTACGTCCGACGTAACTTTACGTAGGGATTCGAGTTACGTCCGACGTAACCCAATATGTAAATTAAAGTTACGTCCGACGGAACTCCAAATAAAAATTAAAGCTACGTCCGACGTAACTTTACCCCAAGGTTTCGAGCTACGTCCGACGGAACCCAATGTGATAATTAAAGTTACGTCCGACGGAACTCGAAATAAAAAATAAAGTTACCCCCACCCGCTGCCCGACGTTTGTGCAATTACTACTGCGTGGTGCAGCTTAAAGACCCCACTGGTTAGCGGTTGTACTGCACCGGCTAACTTTCTCATCTACAGCTGAGAGATATAAGTCACCCGCAGCAGTCTCAGACTCGCAGCACGCGTGCTGCGGTATCCATTTTGTTAATGTTTTTCTTTTCTTTTGCGTGTCGCGTCTAGGAAGAAGTAATTTCATAACTAAAAACAAATCGAAAAAAAAATCCTCTTAAATCGCAGAAAGAAGAAAAAACGAGAAAAAAAATTAACGGGCATCGAACCCGCCTGGCCTACGCAGCTTCAACATACGAGGAACACACTCCAACCCCTCAACAAATCTGGAGGAACGAGTGGAGTCGCGATTTTGACCAATTTACCAACGCTGCATCGGACGTATTGCAGAAGTTATTATATACTATGTATTTTTATGTTGACGTCGTGTTTCGGCCACAAAGCGTAACATTCAATAAGGTTACATAGGTTACACAGGCCGTTACTTATTTCCGTCGGACGTAACTCGAAACCTTAGGGTAAAGTTACGTCGGACGTAATTCTTATTTTTATTTCGAGTTCCCTCGGACGTAACTTTAATTTTTATTTAGAGTTCTGTCGGACGTAACTTTAATCTTCATATTGGGTTACGTCGGACGTAACTCAAAACCTTGACGTAAAGTTACGTCGGACGTAACTTTAATTTTTATTTCGGGTTCCTTCGGACGTAACGCTAGACACTGCGTTGCTCAAATGGGGTGCGCTCTCGTGTCGCGCGCTCGACTGGTTGTGCGCTCTCGTGTCGCGCGCTCGACTGGTCGTGCGCTCTCGTGTCGCGCGCTGAACTGGTCATGCGCTCTCGTGTCGTGCGCTCTAGTGTCGAGCGCGCTACTGTCGCAGCGCCCTCGTGTCGCGCGCTCTAACGTCGGCGCTCTAGTGTCGCGCGCTCTAAAGGCGCTCTCCCAACTCGTACGGTGCCGCACTCGGCGGCCGCCGCCGTGCGTTCGATATGCCGCACTCGTCGCTTGTATACCCAAAAGCTAGCGAGATGAAAACGAGTGAACTCGTTCGGTGCCGTACTCGGCGGCTGTCGCCGTCTGTGCGGTCTTCGGTACTCGCCGCTAGGCCTAAATGGACCTTTTCCGAGAAGCGTTCTGCGCACGCGCGAGCGCCCGATGCCAAGCGGCGGAAGTTGAAACCAAAAATCGAGGAAATTCGGAAGGAGGCTGTAGATCAGCGAGTAGCAAACGTAATTGCAGCATACATATAATTGTGTTACGCAAAAAAAGAAAGCGGACGGAAAGAATAACACGACGTTTAAGTGGACGCCATGGATGCCCCACTTGGACGGCGCGTTGGGCACGCCCCGCTGCTCAGAGAACGAAGAAACTGGTAGCGTAGCTCCCATTATCGATTGGTAGCGCAGGTAGGTCCCTTCCTCGATTTTTAGTTCGTGCAGCCACCGCCTGGTGCCGTCGGTATGTGAAAAAGGTCCATTGTCATGGGGGCTCCGTGGATGGAGCGGTGTTGCTCTAAGCCGCGCTGCCAGTGACGTACACTACTGGGGGCCCTCTGGCTTTCGCGCTGCGGGTCAGTCCCAGACACGAAGCTTTGAGGCTCTCCGGCGCGGGCCGCGGCGCCCGAACACACGTGTGCTGGGCTGTACACGTCTGTTTTTTTTTTCTCTCGGGTTTGTAAACGCCGAAGTCCAAAGACCACCCGTGAAACAGCGTTCACCCACACCTTCTCCAATTTTCGGTCCGTTGGTAACTTCTGAAAAAGCACCTCCGTGTTGCACAGCGGGTTGTTTGAGCAGCCCACAGCGCTACAAGTTGCACTCGGCATCTTTCGAGGAACAGCTGGAAAGTCTTGGGCGCACAGAGTTGCTCGCTAAAACGAGTCTTGGAGTCCTCACAAGCAAATAAACAAAAGGCTATACCGAAGCTACACGGGCTACAGATAAAGGCAACGGCTAAACACACCAATCACTAGCCGAAGTAGCGGTGGTAGCGGCTCAAAGAAGCGCACTCCGCGCAACGCCAGGACCAGAGGAAAAAAGAGAACGATTCTGACGTTACGGCCCAATGTTGCTTCAGCGATCGGCAACCCACTGGCCGCCCGCTAAGGAGCAGCGGCTCGCGGCGGGTCGAATTTTTATTATCGGCATTAGTTGAGAATGCGGCGTCCCACGGACGTAATATTTTGGCTGGGGTCGTATTTTGTGTCACTACAGCGATACCAGTAATTTATTCCATTTTGAGTTTTGGCCGGAGTTGCCCTTTAAGCGCGTCAAAGAGCGTGTCCCTGCGCGCGCTCGTGGCGCTGAGCGTGCTACGGCGACATTTTGTTCTCGACCATTTCTTTGTATTTTTCTTCTGAGAGCGTGATGTCAACATCGAGTACGGCAAATGATTTCATCACCCGATGTTAAGGCACACGAGTGCAACTATCTGAGGGCGGCACCAGGATAGAAAATAAATATTTCCTCGGAGTAAACAAGCAACAATATTAAATTGGAATTTTTTTTTTTTTTTTACTTTGCACAAGCTTACCGGCACTGTACTCCGTTCACCCTTAAGCTGAGATTGCAACCAGTGTCACATCACGAGATCTCGAGGTCGCTGTTTTGAAGAGTACTTTGCAAATCGAGCACCCACACCAGAAATGCACGTTTCAAAGCCAGGAGCGCGGGCTAGCTCGCACTTGTAGCTTTGACTGCAGTCTCAGTATAGTGAGACTCATTTATACTCGCACGCAACTCCACTAATTCGGGAGCTTCCTTGTCGCAGAGTACTTACATGAAAAAGCGGACTGTTTCATTCGGACTCTCCTCCACAAAACTTGACGACGTATTCGTGTGAATTTCAGTATTAACAAAGACACGGTACCCATAATGACGATAGCCTATTGCGACTCATTAAATTAGACACGGGCACTACTTGAGCACTCGGCATGGGCTTGTAACAATCAACACCTCGGCTAAGTTTCGGACAGCATTTCGTATCCAATCGCTGCTGCGACAGGAATAGCCAAACACTGGCAATATCAAGAGCTCAGAACTTGCCCCGTGCTTCACCAACCCCAGTGCGTGCATTTGATGAAAATTAGAGGCATATAATCGCCGCCTGGATACCTGCCTACCTTTTCTGGCTGGAAGTTAAGGGTGTGAGCACTGCTTGACACTCTCAAATTGTTTCTGCAACTGTCATTGCATGGAGAGAAAAGCTAATGAGAACTTCTCATGTTATCAAAGTGCATGACTAATTTTATGCAGTATTTACTGAAAGTAGAACAATTATTAGAGTCCCTTTTAACAGCTAAAAATTTCTGGAACGTGGGGAAGAGATCAATGTGGCGATGCAGGCGAGTTGGTTCATGCTTACAAGTGGTAGCAGCGCGCAAAAACACAAGGACAAAGGGAGAAATTCACAACACGAGCGTGGAAGAGTTTAATGATTGGAAGGTCGAGCGAGTAGTACGACTCCGTAATTGGAAATTGAAACCGAAACGCTCGAATTTGATGTCGTTGTTTGCAGGATTAAACAATTCCATAAAGAGCATGGCGCCATATGCGACATATTCCTAGTTTCTCACGCTTTCAGATGTTATCGAATGATACCTACCAGGTAGGCAGTTGAAACACCAAAACTGTTGCTTCTTTTATTCACACGACCAACTACAACTTCAAATTGACGGCAGAACAGCTAGCACCCCTTTTGCCACTTAAACTTAACTAACATTGGAGTATAATATTGACTAACCTTTTAATGATATAGCTTGAAACAAAAATCAAATATTAGTATTGCTAATACACCACTAGTGCGGCATACACTCATGCACTTCTGGATTTGTGCGGCCTCCCATGGCGTTTCCTGATGACAGTTACACTACCACGAACTGAAATGCTTACCTTATCTCCGAATGTTGGCCCAAAGTGACATATGTAGTTGGCTCTTGTCATTGTGTGAGGTTTTCCTTGTTCCACCGTTTTCTGGAAATATTCGGCGGAAATTAAAAAACACTCTTGACGAAAATTTACAACGGTAGATAAACATCGAGATGAAAAGTCTAAAAAAATCGCTAAGGGCTCAATGTGGGTATCAATTGTAAAGTTACCAGATACAATTTAGGAAAGTGTAGTAGCGATGCTTGTTTTTAGGGGTCTCGTCGCTGGCTTTATTTAGTTCAGGAAGCGTAGGGGAGACAGGTAATGTATTTTTTAGTTTTATTTTAGTTACGCGCGGCGCCGCAACAAGTGGATTGATATTTCAACCCACTCACTCGGATGTCATGAGTTCAATTTCTATTCTTCGACACTTTGTTTATTTATTTGTATTATTTGCTTTGTCTTGTGTCCAGAAACAGCCGAAGCCTTAATATTAGTACACACTCACGCACAACATACACTTTAATTGTTTACAAAATGATGTACAATAGAACGTAATTAGAATAATGTGTACAATTATATTTGCGTGACTGGCTATAAAGAGATCAAGCTAGCGAGCGTACAGAACTTTACAAACTGCCCTCTGGAGCACACACAAATTATCATAGTATCAGGCAGACCGACTTTTCCACCTGAACACCTCCCTACTCATCATCTGACTTTTATGAAATTGAGCAAAAAATACAAACAGTTTACCTCGCTAGATACCTTTAACAATATATGCATAAACATTTGACATTAAAACAGAGATTTTGGCTTGTTGGTGCATGATTCTTCAAACAATATATGCCGTAAAATAGTGACAAAAGTAGAAGAACTCAACACGAACCGATTCGTGCTGTGGCCCTCTACATTTATCCTTGTTTTAGGGATCTTTTTTTTTCAAAAAATAAATATCTAACGTTAATTGAAATGGAGAAATTGGCTTGTTGGTACATGATGCTCCAAGCAATATGCGCCGTAAAACAAGTACAAAAGTAGAGAAACCCAACACGAAGTCATTCGTGCTGTGTCCCTTTAGGTTTATTCGTGTTTTAGGGATTTTCTTCTTTTAAGAATAAATATTTAATGTTAATTAAAATGGTGAAATTGACTTGTTAGGACATGATTCTCCAAGCAATATGCACCCTAAAACAAGACCAAAAGTTAAAAAAACCAACATGAAGCGATTCGTGCTGTGTCCCTATACATCTATCTTTGTTTTAGGGCGCATACTTTTTTAAATAATAAATATCTAACGTTAATCGGAGAGGCGAGGTGTAGGCCTAGGTATCCTGGGTTGACCAGTTCAAATACAAACTAAGAACACTTCATTTTCGTAGTCAATTTGATTGGTGTAGGTGCCGTGTAATAGATCCTTTAATGTTTTTTACTGTCCGTGTCAAATCGAGTGTTTAGTCAGGCATTTAAGCGCATCAAAATAATTTCGACCGTTACATTCACCGTCAAAATTACGCACAGTGTTGCTTTGGAGTAAATATATAATTTTGAATTCCCTTATGTTTATCTGATAACTTCCTAATTTGTGTCGTTTTTCAAGGGAGAGTGACTTGGACATTTTTGGAGGCATGCGAACTCACCTGTTTTCTGTGGCCAAACCCGTTTGTGTACACCCTCTTCATGACTTGGGGAAGATTTTTGATGTCTACATGGCCATCACACAAGTTATTGCCTCCACGAACTATTCTACAAGAGAGGAAAGTAGCAAAACTTGTAAGCTGAGTTCCAAACAAGATTAAAGCAACTGTATAATACGTTATAGACAATTGATAGCTCAGACACAAGGTTTTAAATAATCAATTTTAAAAATCGTGCTTAGGTTTGGAAAGCTGAGGCATGCATTCAATTTTATTTAGCTACAATAAATGCTTCTTGGCACTAATAAAAACAAATGCACTCTTTAAGAGTGCCCAGTTTTACAAGCATGAAGGTTATTCGCGACTCCAGCAAAACGAACGACACCTAGCGGGAAAAGACTGAACTGGCCGCACCAGGTCCTTTCGCGATTTCTGCTCGTCTCTTCTGGCTTCCGTGTTTGCATGTTGTCGGTGGATTGCGCGACAGAACAGTTCTACCGGTGTCTGTGTCGTAACCGTAGTATCGCCTTGTGACCCAGGTTGCTCTGCACGCGACCTATGGAACCGCGTGAGCCAGACATTCTGCGTTTTTCAACGTTCATCAGCACAGTGGAAGGACAGTGGGCAGTCCTTTCCTCGTTTCCTCGAAGAAAGTCAAGCCCCTGGAAGCTCGCTTACCCCAACATATCGCCGGAGGTTCGAAACGTGGAGAATAAAAAGCGGGGCGAACCATTTGGAGTCCAATTCCCGCTCGCTGATGCCCCAGCGCTGTGCGTTGAGCTGGCACATGGCACGGCACGACCTGGATTCGACCGCCATATTTGCCCGATAGTGGCGTCCCCTATAGGTCGCTGGAGTCGCGAATATGTTAGTTATACATTCTAATATATATTTTTGTCAAATCTTCAACCTCCGATTGAAGCATCCTTTGTATATGTAAGAATATATCTCTGAATTTATATTGTGCTGAGAACGCTCACTGCGCAGCAAATGGTCATTTATACAAGGACGTTTAAAAGTGGAAGTACACGATTCACGGGTTTATTGCTATAAATCCGTATAGAAGCGAATTTTTCGGCGCACAGGTGTAATGGAGAGCTAAATTATTGACAAACGCATTCTCTGCCTATTCGTCGGGTGCTGCGTAGTGAGGTCTAATTGCAGATGCACAAATCAATGTTCTATTCGACAGCGCTTATAATTTAGTTTACGCGTAGTCTGAAACCCAAATCTTCCGAGTATGCTGGTGAGAGTTGTGAGGAGAGTTCTACTTACTGAAACCCTGCTATCTCCACAAGAGGAACCGATCGCTCGTCACCAGGCTCGAAACGTACGGAGGTTCCGGCAGGAATGTTCTGGGCAAAAATATAAAACGTTGGAACTGGCAGGCTCCAATCTTTACAACGTCGGCAACCTAGTTCATTGTCAAAATAATCAGAGCATAGCCAATTAAAGGAGGGCTTTTCAGACTCTTTCCCCCTTATGCAATGCCCCGGCCGGGGATCTTAAGGGATAATGAAAGAATAAAGCGTTTTGAGGGATGAAACACTTGCTTTTTGCGTCTTGGCCTATGGCAGTTCACGTGGTACGGCAGGCTTTCTGAAGGTGCTCTTGAGTCCCATTAATAACTTTTGGGCGTTAATTCGAAATGTTTGTTGTCTGGGGCCGGTTCGCATGAGTAAGCGAGTTTCTTCATTGTTCATTTCTTCGTCTGAGCGATGTAAGCCCTTCGTTGTTCATGAGGAATCATTTCAGCGCAGGCGCATCTCGGTATTAATTCAATTACAATAGGGCAATTACTGTAATTTAGTTGGTGTTATTGGCAATTTATAAATGTAAGTTGTTGGTGTTGCTTGATACGTTTTTGTAGTTGAAGGTAATTTATTTATATTTTGGTGACTGATAAAGATGGCGGTGGCTTTCATCTCCAAAGCATACTAATGCATAAAATGCAGGATATCAAGGGCTTCCGTTTAGATCTCTTCTGCGGACAGAAAACAGTTGTCCCGAGGAGCGAACAAGAAAATATTGTTTAGACATTTTCCCCCTAACCTTAGCGGGGAAATTGACGTCACCTGTCCACTTCGTGTGAGGTCAGGCCGCGTGACGTCACGTGGCATCACGCTATCACCAGTCACCATGAATTGACACCGTGACGCAACTAAATTTAGCCTCAAGGGGTCGGCACAATCTCCCGCTAGCAACGCAAAGCACTTGCGTATGTTTTACGAGAGGCCCTTACTATCCCCCTCACATTAGTGAGTTCTAGTATTGCGTATTGAAGCAAACGGTACCAGTGCGCGTTAGACTTAGCGTTGCGTACCCCACACTGGGCGTGCGAGGCTTCCCAAACTGCGCCTAGGGGGGGGGGGGGGCACGAGCCCCGATGCCCCCCCGTAGTCTACGCCTATGGTTGCACACTAAGGTCAGTGGCGTAGCCAGGAATATTTTTTATCGGGTGGGGAGGGGAGGGGTGGCTGAGGTGGCTGGGATGTCCATGACGTGTGATACAGAGGGGGAGTAAGAAGGGGGGTGGGAGGTCAAAATGCATTTGTATATTTAAGGGTCGGCTGGATTTCGGGTGGCTGATGGCCGGAGCCCCATAAGCCCCATCCCTACCTCCTCGCTACGTCAGTGATTCGTGTACTTTGTGGGCACCCTGGTGGCCACCCAGCCCAGTTGCCCGACTGCGGGGCACATGTGGCGAACTTTTCCCGCGTGGCAGCGACATCACGCCGGCCACGCGCACATCGCGTGCGCCGCCTTGATAAGGAGTATCAGAGGCGGCGCACTGGGAGTCGCTGACTGGACTCAGCCGCCGCTGGTAACATATGTTAATCGTCTCGTCCATGTCCCATTAAATGTAGTTTCTTGTCGTTGAAACCGTTGGCTCCGTGTTATTCCTCCAGGTCGGGTATGCAGCAAGGCAAACCGATCACAACTTAAAGGCTGTTTAGTCGCGCACACTCCTGAAGCATTCTTGGTGAGTCAGCGTTCATGCGTTAGCGATCTATGGGGACAGTGACTGGGACGCTTGATCCGGTAAAGGAGGTAATTTGATAAGGTTCGCAATGTTCGTGTCTTGGTACGTAGTAGAACAGTTTCTTACGAGAGAAACGCCAATGACTAAGCAACACCTCCTACTTAAGAAAGCCCGAATGCTGAAGTTTCCTGCTTCACTAAAGAACCGTAGGCCGTAGGCCGTAGGTCACCGTAGGCCGAAGATTGGAGGAGACTTCGGCCTGAGCGTTCGGCAAGGAGTCGTCCTCTCACTGATTGGACACGGGCTCCAGTCGAACGCTGACGCTGCACTGGTTTCCAGTTTGTGGCTTACGGTTGCCTTCTTTAGTGACGAAGGAAAGCCCTTCGGCTTCCGTATCTAGGAGGTGTTGGACTGAGTAACAGCCTCTCGCCCTCGTCGCGCCACTAAAGGATCGCCAGCGGAGGTTCCCTCTCATGAACAGCTTGTGCTGAGCATCAAATGTAGTGACATAGCCTTCTATACACTGACAAAGCCTGACAGATCACAACGAGAAGCGTCCGCCGAAATGGAAAAGGTGGAGCGGCAGACAACGCGTGAGAGGAGAGCCACGTGACTGTCGCCCCGCTACGGTGAGACGGCGAAACACACTTCTTCAGAGCTTACAATTGCGTTTCGGGTGCTCTGTGCAACCAGATCCTCGCTCTCCAAATCAGCGATCGGGCACTATATAGCTCCGTCGTCAAACTGCCAGGCTTTGTGAGTATAGAGGAGGCTATGGTAGTGACGATGAAAAGTGGCCGGCGCTTTTTGAAAATTGCACTCGAGTCAAAATTTGTCTCAGTTTATCACACATTCGGCACTTCACGCCGCATCTAACGACAGGTTGGCGGAACCACGCATACCTTTTGAATGCCCAATGAGTGTCTGTTCATTGTGTATTCGCTAGGACTCATTGACAAGGGAAATTGTTATTCACAACTGAATAAACGAAGTTCACGCGCATTATTTCATAGCAACTCACAGGAGCACCGCAGAAGTAGACTGGTTGCTGTCTGCTTCAATTTGCAACCCGAAAGTCGCTAGACACTAGTGATTCGCCGAACTTGTGCCGAATCGAAAATTCGGCGCCGAACCTTGGGATTCGGCAAGGCCGAACTTTGGCCGAAGTTTTCTAAATATTCGGTAAAGATGCGGCAAAAAAAAAAAACATTGTTGCCAGACTTAACGTTCATATTTCGTTTTTTCTGGCGAAAAAAGGTTTAACGTTGTTTTTTTATTAACTTAAATGCAACATCTAATGCATATTGACAGAGTTATCACTAAATAGGGTGATATTCTACAATATAATTCTATCGGTGTATTTTTGTGTTTTTACTACCAATTTTACAGTTACTTTTTGCAGAAGTGGCGTGACACGGAGATTAAATAGTACCGGGCGCAGTCACGAATAACGCTACGAAAGTTTCGGTTTTGAGCCCTCATCAGCGCAAGCCTCCATGTGTGTGCACATTGTTAAAATAAAAGCAATAACACTGCGTTCTTACTTTCTCTGGGAGTCACAGTTTCGCACGCGAAAACGAATGCAATGGTTGGTGAGCCTTCGCCAGACGAGATAACAATATTATTGTAAATATGCATGTTTTGTTTTTTCTATTTCAGCCACTTGATGTCAGCGTCCCATATTTGCAACGTCTCGTTTTTTAACCTTCAAAATGCCAGTTTCTTGTGTTAGGATACACACAAACGTTTTTAGAAGATGGGAAGAATTAGGAATGTCGGATGTGCAGCTTCGACCATGATACTTCTGGGTTTAGTTTTATGCAGATACATGAAAACTGCGAAATAACGCTAATTAGAGCACAATATTATTTTGTTTTGGCACAAACTACTTGTGTGCCCAAAAGAGGATTGTTATAATTGCCAGCAGTGCTTTAAAGTAATTGTCAGTCATTGTTTCAACTACCTCGTTGCATCACTGGAAAGGTAAAATGAATATCATGTATTTCATAATGTACGGTATCATTTGTCACTTGTGCACTGGTCTGCGTAAATTACTAATTTATCTTCTGATCTTAATGCAAAATATATTGAAGAGAACTACACTCGCAAAGGCGCACAAACGCACAGTTACCTTGTTGCCTAAGCCACACCTTGCCGTAACCCCTGGTTGTACTACACTGTACGAAGGTAACCGCACGACCGCACGGCATCCATTTTCAATTCATGGCCCGGTTGCGTTCTCGCGCGTGCGCAGACATTTGCCGAATTTTTGCCGAATCTTTGCCGAACTTTCCTTTAAAATTTCGGCATGTGCCGAACTTTCCCGAGTCAGAAGTTCGGTAGATTCTGTCCTTCACTACTAGACACTAGAACTGTCCAAACCCCTACTGTATAATATGTGTTCTTGTCTTTAACCGCGCCCACGATAGCAGCTGAGTCGTTCGCTAACGATGTCTTGCTTGCTCCGTGATACCCAAATGGGATCTTGCTCTCTCGTTGACCAAACCCCAAACCTCGGAACGCGTCTTTGACTGGTGTTTAGCTTCCTTTACCGGGCAGGCAGAAATAGTACTCCGAAGGTGACAACGAATTTTGTCAGAGAAGCCAGCGGCTCACTGTCTCGTTTGTAATGATTCTGGCTGTCGGTCGTACAAGTGTTGGTGAAGAAGGAGAGATTCAGCAAAAATCACTGTCGTCGCTGCGGCCAAACCTGTGGCTGCTACGGCTTTCGCGGACTGTTCAACTGAAGAGCGACCCTCGGCAGAACAGGCATCTGCCACATTCATCTCCGCGGCTGTGGCACCGCAAGCATCGCGGCCAGCGAACCGGTGTTGTAGCAAATACTGATCAATTGTATTTAAGATAATTTACTAAGTACCCATTTCAAAATGTATTTAGATTAGTATTCAAGTTACCTTTAGTACCAACTATCTTGAGTAGAGTGCAAATACTTCGAAAAAGTAATTAGATAACATTCGAAGATACTTCGCAAGTTTTTCAAGATGGTAACCTAAGAATAAAAGGTCAGAAAGGGGTGCTCTATTTTTGATGACTTCTTTGAAAAGCGCATTTCGCTGTGATCTTTAAGACCTTCAACAAGCGCCTTCGTTGCTGTAATTCAAGATTACTCTGAAGTAATTCGGGATAAGCAACATAATGCGAGCCGAAATATTTTAGAAAGAAACTGGAACCGTGTATTGTAGACATGGCACCTGCCGAGCTTCAATTTCATGGCAGGCTCGGCTCATGACGCTTTCGGTTCGTAATATGCTCTGCCGAGATTCAGGGCACTTTACATGTTGTTCTGCGTTGCATTTCCATAACATACGAACTTGAAGTTGATCAGACAGCCATATTTGTTGATGAATACGCAAGTGAACGACACACGTGCACGCTCAGAAGAAACATTGAATTCGAGGACAGGAGCCTCTGTCGCCGCTGATTAACAACCAATAAAGATTACTTTGTCCCCCTAGTCAAAGGCGATAAAAAAGCACCCGTACCTTCAGACTGTCAGAAAGAAGCAGGAAGGTCAAGAGGGAAACACAGGAGAGTTTTCAAAAAACTACTTCTAAACCCCCATCCAATGCTCGCTTCTGCAGCAAGTCAAACCATTCTTGACGCATCAAAGTCAAGATGGTAAAGATCCTTGAATCGGAATCTACCAGTTCGAAGATTTTGAGGGTGAAACAATGCGCGCATTTGTAAGAAGATAAAATAAACGTTATATAACGAGCTTCGGAGCAAACGTTAAGCCACAACATGCTCACAAGGAGATTTGGGGAAGCTCGATCTAGATCACTGCAGCCCAATAAAGCCAGGAGGATCTAGCTTCTTGGGCCGAGCGAGTGCCTGTTCTCGCATGAAAACGAGATCGCCCATTTTTATACTGGAACCCCCCCCCCTTCCCCGAACTGGCGATTTCCGAAACTGGTTCATTGTGATCGTACCGAGTGCAGGCGTCACAATCCTCCGCTGGCGGAACCACAAAAGGTGGGGTCTGAGTCTAAACTGGGGATGGCGTCACCAGCACTTTGCTAGCTCCAATAAAAACGTGCCATTCAAAGACAAAAAAAGTTCACAACAGGACACAGAAACTTTGCATTTGGAGACTGCGTTTTGCTCGTGCCTGCAAAAGGTATTTGAGATACTGAGTACAATAGTGTAAGAAATCTCATTAAAATACAGTATCAAGTAACCTACACTAAAAGTGTTTGCAACATACCAAAATACTACAAAAAGTATTTCAAAGAGGGTATCTTGGGTACAGTATATGAGATATGCACAAGTCTGCAGGGAACATAGCAGCGAGTGGTGAATTCAAGAGGCGAAAATCGGGAAACCAAGACTGAAGATGCGGTAAAGTGCACCAGGCCGAGACGAGTTTCAGGCAACGTACTCGCGGTTCTAGAACGTCTAAATTCTTTATAAGTTCTCTTTTACTCTTATCTGCAACCGGAAAAATAAATGATTTCGTGAGAATGGCGGAAAAATCGTCATCAAAAGATTAATTATGCGGACCTGTCGGCCATGAAGGCAAGCTGCCCACTGTAGACTTCATTATAAACCAATTTGAGGCGAAAATGTATTGTTTTGTTTACAGTGCCACATTCGGCTGCAAAGGGATCATCACGTGTGGCACTTTCTCAGTGGCCAAGGGTCAGACCTCCAGGAACCAGAAGCTGCCTTAAGAAACCGTGTTGTACAACTTAGAACTGCAGAAGAGTCTTGCGAATTTGCGGGGAGAAATTGCAACCCTACACCACCCAAAGCAAAAGCCTAACTGGCTCTGAATTGACGGAAAGGAGGAAGGAACCGGACACAACACATTTTTCAACATTTAAAGCCCACAGCAAAACAAAACAAAAACTTTTGCAAAATGCTTATTGCACCTGGGCTGGGTGCATCGGAATTGAGGAAAGCGGAGGTTTGCACGAGCGATGCATCGCTTCCACTTCTTATGTTACAACCAAACATGGATAGAATGTTTGAGCACTCTTATTCTTGGGGGATACCTTTCTGGTTTTAGTGGACCGGATAATTTGTCTGGGCATGTCCATCCAGCGCTTCGTGTTCGACACTTTCAGGCTGTTTTATCCTAATTAACTCGAACTCTCTAAATATACCGTTCTGTATATTTCATTCAAAACGTGCCGGTACGGGGCACTGTTGACGCGGTAAAAACGGCATACAACAATAACAGAAGAACGGGTTTTCAAAATGCCGCATCGTGAATAAACACATACACCAAACTCGAAAAGCGATGTCGGAACACCAAAACGAGGAGGCGATCATGAGCTTCGCTAACCTTGTTCGCCCTTTAGAATGATTATGCACTTTTATTCCATCCTTTCTTTTGAAAGGAGGGACAAACTGTATTGTGTACACAATTAGAAAGCGGATAGAACATATACCTTACTTACAAGCCTCATGCCGTAAGCCTTTTTTCTGTCGAAGACCAAGTACTTGTTCGTTTCAGTGAAATGATAGTGGCTTCCAACCTGAGTATAAAAACAAACATCAAGATGCATGTAAAATGCCGCAATATATAACATAACACTAGTAAAAACATCAAAAACATAACACGACATCACTTTCTATGTATATATTCAATTACATACAATTCGCAACATTTAAAGACCAGTCAACCAGACCACTTCTGCGTAGATATCAAAATACACCAAACTTTTAAGGTACATTAAACCACTAAGAAGCTTAGTAGTTGAACGCGGCAGGTAAAGACAAGTAGTTAAAGATTCTAGCAAGTTGTATTCTTGGACTCATTTAGAATTCAGAGGTGAATACCTGGCATGCAATCAAAACCAGGTGACTCATTTTGCTTTTTTCTTAGCTAAGGACAAATAAGGAAAGGATTATGGTTCGATTAAGTGAGTGGCATTGAGCTCGCACGATTGAAGACCAATATCTTCAAAGCAAAATTTATTTGCAACTTAAATTTATTTCTGCCACGGCATTCTAGGCATTGTACTGGCAATTCGGATTAACTTGCCCTTTATTTGGTTTACTTCGACGCTATGCGCGAGCGTTGTTTTTAACACAATTGTTATTTCGAAACAACTAAATAAATAGTTTGGCTAACTATAGAGGGTTTGTAAAGGAAAGGCTTCCCAAACACCATGGATCAAAAAAGAGATATCGCAATGTCCATTAATGACAAATTATCATTCTTCACGATTTGTCAGAAGGGTAAATAAGGCTATAATTCGTCGAATTGAAATAGCGAAAAACTATGTTTTCAGTAGATGTACAAAGTACAAAATAAGTATATTCTTTGAGCGTATAATTTTTTTAACAAGGGTGGAGATTTTTGTTTTTAATTTATGGCAGACAGTGCTTAGGGTCGTCTCTGAGATGCCAACCTCCATCTAAAAAGAGAGCACACTCGTTGCATCCGGATACAATGCGCCACGGCCCGTTCCTCCTTTGACCTGAGCCACTGCACTGCACGGGCCGGAATATCTAGGCCCGGCTCGACCTGGCCCGGTATAGGCACTGCCCGGTCCCGGCCATAGCCATTCAAAATATTTAATTTCTAGGCCCGGCCCGACACTGCCAGGAGGAGACACTATCTGGCCTGGCCTGGGCCCGGAAGAATTTGTAGACAGACGCTTGAGCCCGGCCCGAACGTGGCAAAATTTTATAAATATAAGCCTGAGCCCGGCCCGGGCCTGACAGGTTATATACATGAGCCCGAAAAAGTTTGCAGGCTTTAACCTAAAAACTTTCTAGGCATAAAGCGAGCATATTTTAATTAAATTTCTTTTAAACTTGGACCGAGTTTTCTTTCTTTTTTTTACACGATAAATATTCCAACTTATACTATGTATTTTCGAGAATATGGTCGAAATGTGAGCTCCCTAAGTGATTCTGGGGAAACAAAAGTAGGTATTATTTTGTTTATTGCATGCATATCTTGAAGAGATATTGGAGTTCTCGTTGTTCAATTCGTTTCACACAGAGCTTTCCTCTCTAAATGTTTCTGTGAAGAAACAATCACAATCACGCTAGTTCATCTTCAAAAGGCTGTGTAAGCCTAAAATTATCTTTGTTAGTTAGATTTTCTTTGGTGGCACAAAAGTGCAAATTTAAACTCACGCTGTTTATTTAATTTTTGTTTTTTTTTAAGCAGAGGAGAGATACATTCATGTTGTACGCTGCGCCTGGCACATTCCCACTATGCTGGTGGAATAATATACGTTTCATTTTATCCATGTGAATGCTTTCCAAGTGCAAGACGTCTTTTTTTTTTATCGGCATTGTATTGATTTTGCGTTTCGCTTGTTTGTTTTCTTTGAACCTAAACGATCAATGAGCACACTTTTTGTTATCATCAATTTAGAATATGCGGCACACGACTGCCCAGCCACGGCGCAGGCCGGCCCGGGCCGGCCCGGGCTGGAAATTGTTTTGTTCAAGCCCGAGCCCGGCCCGAGCCCGAGAAAATGCGTGTTACCCGTCCCAAACCCGGCCCGCGGGCCGGGCCGGGCTCGGGCCTTCGGGCTGGCCCGGGCCCGTGCAGTGCTCTAACCTGAGCCCTGTGCTCCAAAGCCTTCAAGTCACACGACACTAGATCACCGGTTAGAGGAGCGTTCAGAGAAACGTAGCCATGCGCGCAACCCTTGCCAGATAACTTCAATAACAAAACAACCACAACTTGCCCACGTGTGTTGTAAGAAAAGCAATACCTGTACAGGACGGTCACTCGTGTTCACCACCTTGAGGATGATCATGCGCCGTCCGGAGTTCAATGTCACGTCGCCCTTGCCCGGTATCACTTCACCTGGTGGTGTCCTGAGGAGGCTCAGTGCGTCCTCGTCCACGTCCTCAAGGTACGTGGGTAGAGTCCTCAACAAGAGGTTGCTCTGCAAAGGGCATTCATGACCTGTCATGCATGTACACAACCGGGTAATGAAGAAACGACAGCGTAATTACTCGTGAATTAAAAATATGTTCTCGACCGGGAATTATATGCATGAACGTGTAAATGACACCGAACTCGTCTCCTTTCCATCATTTCCAACAAAGCCGCAGAGTCGAAAGCTAAAAATGTGGTTGTGAAAAGTTCAACACTTAATTTAATACATTTTTATATTACGTCCGTTCATTTTTTTATCACGGATAGGCATTTGCGATAGAATATGCGCGAATGGTGCTATACGGAGTTTAATTAGAATATCCGGTGCAAGCAGTTTGTAATTCTGACCCGGCGGAACAGCACACAACCATCCGGCGCTTCGAAACTATGGACATAATTTGAGAATCACCACGCTGCAGTCGCAGAAAGACTAGTCGGTGTTTAGAGCTGCTAATTTGTAGGCGAGCAAAGATTTACCTAATTATGACGGGCAGCTAGTTTTTAATACATATAAAATAATTCACATCAGTTCTAACCAGTTCCAAGCTTTCAAGTGATTAAAGTTCTTCGCCGCAAAAGGTATTGTTCAATAGACCGATCTCACCAGCCAGTTTGACTACGCCACCGCTGCCGCAATGCATCCAGGGAACTTTAGTCTTTCTGCACGTGCGACGACCTCGCAGGAGCTCTGCGCGTGTGGAGCACGAGAGAGCACAAGCCCTCTCGTGCATTGCCGTTTGCCTCTTGTGAACTAAAGTTATGGCGGCGTCACGCATGCGCCAAACGCTTGGTGAGATCGGTCTATTTGCCGGCTGCTCGTGAATTTCTCTTTTTCATTTCGGTTGGATACAAATGAAAAAAATCAGCAGAACCCATCCTTTGGGAATGATTATCTACGTTAATGCGAATAGCATCAAACGGTGCGGAGTTATGCGCGTTCGTCAGGTGGCCGGCACACTCTAGATACGCCAGCCCACTCTTGAGGCGATTCTAAATTTGTTGACACTTTCACAGCCCTGCGCACGATCTCCGCAGCCCAGCACGTGCGTTTGTGTCACTTAGGAAGGCGAGCAAAGCACGCGCCATACGCATAAATACTCAAAATGGTACCGACCAGACTTTCTGGCGTCTCAGCTAGTCTCAACCAACGGTACTCTAAACGGTTGTTTATATCTTTACCATAGGACGCGCTTTACAGCGCTGTCACAGCTACCGGTGCGCGCGCGTTCCATGCGCGAGCACGGCTGCTAGCTCACCCTCTCCCGCGCTCGGGAGAGGGTGATGTAGCGGCCGTGCTCAGCCTCACGAGAGCGGAATGAGCCCTCGTGCATGGAACGCGCGCGCACCGGTAGCTGCGTAGCTGTGACAGCGCTGTAAAACGCGTCCTATGGTAAAGACATAAACAACCGTTTAGAGTGCGTTGAATGACTGCCTTCATAGCTCTGTGGTTAGCGCGTCTGCCTGCTGATCAAAGGGTCAACGGTTCGAATCCCAGCCGGCGCCGGTCTTTTTATTTATTTATCGACCCGCGGCGTAAGAGGTTAGATAGCCAGATAGATACATAGATAGACGAAAAGTGCGTGAAGTATCCAAAGAATGACAGCAAATTGATAAGGATTTGAAATACATAAACACGTCACAGTGTCACGTGAGACAGTGACATGAGAGAGACCTTGTCATGGACCCTTTGAAACTCCCATATGAAAGGCATGATCATGTGCAACTTTTTGCTTATTTTTAATCCCACTCTACCTGCAGTTTTCTTTTAATGCGACCATGGGAGTTGCTTTGTAGTCCACATATGAAATCTTAGGTAGTTCAGCTTGGTTCAACCATTCGATGTACACACGTGCCTGTTGCACGGTCCGCTGCTTCATTGCCTGGGATGCCCTAATGACTAGGGACACAACAAAAGACAATCTCACATGGGCGTCTAGAGGCAGCAAGAACCTTATTTTAAAGTTGTAGAAGGAGGAAATTTTCGACAGGTTCTAGAGAGGACCAAGCACGCAAAGCCCTTAAGGAATCCATATTCACAATAAAACAGAGTTGTTTTTTACCGATAATATAATTTATTGTCAAAAGTAGACTGTACAACCCTGGTGGAAAACTTGTAGCAAGAGAGTTTATTCGAACATTTTGAAGCCACCCGAGACTGAGGAATACGAAAAATGACGTTCTCTTCTCTTGGTGTGAAATTTTATATTCCTCAATCTCGGGTTGCTTCCAAATTTCCAGTACACGCCAGCTCACCTGAGTTCTTACATTTTGTTCGTTAGAGTGGAACCCATCAAACCCCTTCATCCCTTCAGACCCTTCAGCCTTTCAGAAAATCTCAGCCCTTCAGCCCTTTAGACCCCAGAAGATTGTGAACCATAAAAAATGCACTCTAAAGCTTTATTGGAAATTTATTACAACACCTTGTGTTTTGCATGTATGTTGCAACACAAAAAAACGATAAGAACCAATGTTTACCCAAACCCGAGCGCAAGCAGCTGTAGACAATTGCGATGAGACCGAATGGAAAAAACCGAGTTCTACTGTCGCAAAAAAATATATTTCCAGATACTCACAATGCCGCTGGGTAAAGAACTGTGTTCAACTAATGAAACCAATCAGTTGCACGACACGCATATTGTTTCCAATAACGAGAGAGTGACGTGGAAAAGAAACAGACAACACGGGCTTTCAACTTGCAATCGAACGTTTACTGGTTTCGCTTTGCCTCCCCAGAAAACGTTTTGTTTCAAGTCGAAATTCTGTGTCGTCTGTCTTCCATGTCCCCCATTCTTTATCCTAAATTAGGCATCAACACGCTCAATTATCCACACAATACACACTGCAAGTGTCACGTTTAGCAAAAACCATAAACGCGCAACAAACATCCGCGCCGTTGAGAAATCCTGAGTACAGTCAAGGGTACCGTCCATGGTGCCCTTGCGGTGGTGTCTCCAGCGTCTTTTTCGCTCGCTAGATGCTTCTAAAGCCGGACGGACGAAGCGGCGCGAGAAACAGGGCACTGAGAGACCACCTTGATCCGCACACCGAGCTGCTCTAAAAGATAGGTTCTATGCATCGCACGGATAGCCGACACTGAGCGTCCGTTCGTTATTGAGCATTTATTTGGCGTTTGTTGGCGGAGAAAAAACAAAGCGACCAGCTTCTGACTAAGGTTGCATTTCCCCTCAGTTGAACGGGACGAGTAGAAGTAATACTCAAACACAGTCTTGACGGTTGGTTGACATGGAAGACCTGCTTTGGATGTCTATATGGGAGCCTTGTGAAAAAGAGACGATATTGTCGGGCAAAGTTTTTTTAATAATGTTATAAATTGATATGTTTAATCACTGTGCAGTAGATGCAAAAAAATCGCTTATCACATGACGGACGAGGTCTTCGTCCACCTTTCGCTGCCATTTGTGTGCCAGACCTGTAGACTTTCTGAATTTTGGTGCTGCATCTGGGCGCAGGTGCAACTGTTCATCCGGTCAAGTGGTCCTGAATTCCTATTAAAGCCTAGTAAATAGAGATCCTGGCATTCTTTCACGACACAATCCAGGTGTGCACATGTTTATATTGTAAAAAGAACAGGTGAACTAGAAGAACGCCATACGTTCGAACAACATGGTGACCATTCAGGCTTGGTCCGTTGAATTCAAGAATCCACTCTATATTGTGTATTGATGCTTTAGTATTAGTGCACTGGTAGATGCGCTGAACTTGGACTTGTTTGAAGCGCACGTATTCAAGATTCGCAATGTCGCCACGGGATAGCGCCACAGCCGCCCTGGCTGTGGAAACTGGCTAGGAAACACCTTCTGCAAGCGTCGACAGACGGCGGCGGGGTGCATACTTCGAGAGGCTTGGTGATAGGAAGCATAGGAACGGAGGCCGCACTGGATTGGTTGGTTTTAGAGAGCAACACCGTGACGGAACACCTAGCAACCGAAGATTCACGGCGACGTCCACCTTCACCGATTTCGGCGCCGCGCACTGGGGCGCGGCGGGTGTATCACTGTTGTGCGTGTTACCAACCCCCCCCTCCCCTGGTGTCTTCCCAATCCGGCTGAAGCCTCAATTCGGCTATTGCCTCAATTCGGCTAGAAGTTTCAATTCGGCTGCACGTTCCAGTTCGGCTACATACTCAATTCGGCTAGAAGCTTCAATTCGGCTGGAAGTTTCAATCTGGCTGGACGCTTCAGTTAGGCTAGAAGTTTCAATTTGGCTGGACGCTTCAGTTCGGCTAGAAGTTTCAATTCGGCTGGACGCTTCAGTTTGGCTAAATCTTCAGTTCGGCTACAAGTTTTAATTCGGCTGCATGCTTCAGTTCGGCTAGATCCTTGTTTCAATTCGGGTGGACGTTCCAAGTTGATCAAGCTAGACATCCAAGCATAAGGCGGCCCAATTTTGTACAGAGACGTTAACTATATCTGCATCTTGCCTTAACATTGCAACATTGCAACCCGAATCAAAACTTCTAGCCGAACTGAAGCGTCCAGCCGAATTGAAACTTCTAGCCGAACTGAAGCGTCCAGCCAAATTGAAACTTCTAGCCGAATTGAAGCTTCTAGCCGAATTGAGGATGTAGCCGAACTGGAACGTGCAGCCGAATTGAAACTTCTAGCCGAATTGAGGCAATACCCGAATTGAGGCTTCAGCCGGATTGGGATGTAACCCCCTCCCTTCCCCGTTCACGCCACTTCACGGCAAGTCTGCGTATGGCTCATTACAAAAGATTAACCCACCTTGGGCCACCCGTACATGCCGCCTCGCGGCGCCAGGCCGGCGGCCCAAGTGTGCCCTAGCCCCGCTGTTCCACACTGCACCTCGGTTTATAGATCTTACGTCAGGCCATCGCTTTCTATAACCAGCCAATCCTGTGCGGCCTCCGCCGCTATCCGTCCAATCGCCAAGCCTCTCGAAATAAGCGGCCAGAGTACGGGTGCGCACTTCGGACGCACTCAAAAGCTCCTGCCGCTGGCTTTGGAGGCCTGTGAACGCACACGGGCTGTGGTTCCGTTCTTAGACATGCCACGCCATTCTTGACGCGCATTCGTCTTACCATGTCACCGGGCCGTAAGCGCACAGTGTTGTCGCCCCCGTATGCACGGCATGTCTGGCCAACAGCGAAATGGCTTTGTTGTTTCCCACGCATCGCTCGTATGTACGTCCTTCATGCACAGTTGAACCGCTAGATGGTGGCGTCAATTCGTACTGCCGCAAAACTATGGTATGGCTCGTGCCTAGCTCGTGGAACTGATTTTCCTCCTCCGTTCCAAATTGTCTTCTTCCTTCTGCTCCTTTATGCACGTTGCGCGTTCACCGTATGCTGTCCCCTGCGTCACGCAGGGCCAGCACTGCTCAGTTTGCACAGCTGCTCAGCAAGCCCAGCTCGCCCAGCCAGCTCATCTAACGGAGGATGCCAAGATGGGTAGCTCTCACTCGGTGCAGCGAGTGCATGCACGCGTGGGGTGCTAGCGCTGAAACAAACTCGGAGAGTGCAACCAGTCATGGAGTGCCGGCTGAAACTAACCCGCTCCACGCTGCGAGTGGGCACGCGTGGGCATGAGTGCTTTGAAACGAACTCGCTATAAGTACGCTCATGCACGACCTATCCTTTTATGTCACTTCCGCTTGTTACTCCTGACTAGATTGTCACCAGCTCGCTTTGTGCACGTGTATACCGCAGAGCTGGTTGCTTTTCGTGGCTGATTCCCACGACGGACACGTCTGCGGACGGATCGATCACGTGACGACATGTCCGCGGTTCCCCCGTCTCTCAAGCGCATCCACACTAGGGGGACGACGAGCAGACGCCACCAGGTCGGACCGAGCCTGTTCACCACCCCATAGTGCCGCGAAACTCCAACACCGCACCATGGCGACGTTTTCCAAGAGAGAAATCGACGTTTGCTACCGGGATAAAGAATCGTACGCCGCTGTTACGTACAGATCGATACAAAACACCATGAAAGGCTGCGCGCGAAGCGCCACTATCCTTACTAACCCAAGATATGAGAGTGACACGGGCATGCTCCTGCTCGAGAAGGCTTCGGCGTAGAAGCGACGAAGTTCTGGGCTCGCGAAGGGGCGTTTGGAGATGTCTTCACAATAGCCTCTTCTATACTGACAAAGCCTGGCAGATAGTCACGTGACGCGGCCGCCGAAAGTGAAAAGGTAGAGCGGCAAGCAGAGGATAAGAGGAGATTCATGTAACGGGCGCCCCGCTGCAGCGAGACGCCGAAACACATTATACTTTTTTCTCCTGTTGGCGAGGGTATGAATGGAACGCCACCTCTTCCCCGTTCCTCCGTTTCGGTTTCGTCTGTTTTGCTTGCGTTCAAAATTGTGGGGCCAACTGCCGGGGCGGATTGATTACAGATTACAGATATTTATACACGGAAACAGCGTCGAAAGAGCAGTATACAAGATAACGACGACGAGGTTGAGAGGATGTCACAACGGGCGACGGCGGTGCCTCAATCTTAGCTTTCAATCTTAGCTTTCAATCTTAGCTCGTTTCCTCAGAGGCGGCAGCTTCTACATTGGCAGGGCTACCTCCTTGCAGCCTGATGCTTCGACCCCAGTGGACCCCAGTGAGCAACAGCGCCATCATGTTCCTGGGGCTCCTTCATGCGCCGATCGAACAGCGTGCCGGATCCCCATGGCTCCCTGCTGACCCACCCAACCCGCCTCCACGAAATCTGGACTTCTGCAAATCGGACTGCCATCCTCCCCAATACCAACAACCCATGTAGTCGTCATCTTGCATGTATATACTCATCACATTATCATGTTCACTAGACGCGGCACCGCGGGCCTCCATGGTACAGGCTGCTGCATTTCCGCGGTGCCGCGGCTATCCATAGCCCAAAAAAATATATAAAGACTAAAGACTATCCCCTGCTTGGAGTTTTCTGCGCTCCATGCGCCATAGGGTACACAACTGCCCAGACAATGCAGGTGGTCCTGAAGACGTCATCAGCTGGTCGAGACGTCTTCGTCCCGACGAAGACGTCGTCGGGACGTCCGGAACTAGTCGGGACATTCTGGTACTTTCAAAGACGTCTTGAGGACGTTTTCAGGTTTCTTTATTTCGGAAGAACAAAAATGTCTTCTCCCGAATGATTTTCAATAGTAGAAAATGTTTTCTTGTCGGGAAGTGAAAACGAAACCAGGATGAGTACGAAAATATGAAATTTGTTAAAGGATTTTTTTACTGAACATTTTAATTGCGGCCGCCGAGGTCACAGGCCTTGGCGGCCGCAATCGCGTTGCCTCGACATCAGAATCCAGTAGCATCGGTTACTCCCGAGCGGACGGTTTGTTTCGGGTCCTCGCAGCTCAAAAGCTGTGCGCTCGCTACCGGACTCGCGAGAAACGCTCAGTGCTAACATGTCATCGCGCTCTAAATTTGCGAACGGGCACTCTATGGCTCCGTCGTCGAACTTCCAGGCTTTGTAAGTATATATGAGGCTATGCCTTTACGCATTCCGCGCTCGTGCACAACACTCGAGTACACCACAACCGCAAGAAAGGTCTTGCGCGGTGAAAGCCTGATTAGATGTGCAAGAATTATCCCGGCACGCTAGACGAGATTGGACAGAATCTTCTTGACACGGGCCCGGAGCAGTACCGGAACCTGTATCGCGTCAGCCGGACAAAGCTCTTTTCACGCGCGACAAAATAAACCACCGAACGCACAAAACACAACAATGCGCCATTTTTGTTTTAATCGCCCGAACACAAAACATCAAGAAAACCTTGTACCGTTGCCAGACTAAAGGCTTTTCAAATCAATCTCCCGCCAAACATCCGCGAGTGAAAAAGGCGCTCGAATTTATCAGTCTCGCGCGTCCGCGGACGAGGCGCGGATTGCAGGAAGTGATGGCGTGACGGTCACCTGGTACACGGTCCGCGGACGAAACTTGCGATTCAATCCGTCGTGTGAATCAGCTATTAGTCGCTGATTCTTCTCTTAGTTCGCGACTACTTAGATGCACAACTAAGTTTAAAACAGTGCTAGTTAATGACGACTGGTTAATACGGCAGATAATTTCTACAAAATTATTGAATTAATATTGCAACGTAAAAACAGCACGGGAATTAAAAATTCGGATCGAGTGCTTTAAGTGAGCCTATTCGCCTCGAGAATCGATCGGCACGGCTCATTTGAAGAATTTGAAGAAAAAGCAGAACTACGCTTTGTTTCAGACTTACTTGAAGCAACAATAACGCTACAGACGCGAGGCCGAAGCCGTGGGTGGCTTCAATGCAGCACTCGCGCGCTGAAATCAACTGCTAAGAGCTCGTGCTTTGTGCCCTTAGCCGCTCTCTGTGCCGTTAATGCGGTGATTAGTCTCCATCCACGTTCTGTATAGAGGGAAACACCACGTGCGTCATAGAAAACCATTGATGAACAAAAGTACGCCTCCCCTAAACTCAATCGACGTCTCGAGGCGAATAACATATTACTTGAAATACATTTTAGTTTTTGATCTACAACGCGCTGTTCGCCGCCAAGAAAGGAAGGAGGTTTGAGACAGCGCGATTTCTGGCATTCGCCGCGAGTTTGGAACCCAGAATGACCAGTACAGGCAATAGGCCTCTTTCACTGAAGCTTTCAACAAAACGTGGCGTCCTAATTTTGGGTATTACAAGCTCACCTCAGTCGGCATGGCACTACTTGTGGCACCGACGCTGAGCTTTTTCTCTTTCTGTTTAGTGCTAAAAAACAGAAAACACCCTTTGACGCCCGAAATCGACTAGATTCAAAACCGCAAGATAACCGAAAGCTCCCATTCATGCCACCACCTCTAGGGTACGCGTCTCTTATCTCTGGGTGGTCACGTCAGAGCCTCTGGCGTCCTAACATTTTTAGAGCGCAGCTCTTAGGCGCCCGTTTCCAGCTTGAGCGGCGTCGCCGTCGGCGTCGCCGTCGGCGTAACCGCGCGGTGCATCATGGGAAATATCCCATAATGCACCGCGCGGAAAGAAGGAGGAGGAGGAGGGGGGAGGAGGGAGGGGAGGAGGAAGGAGGAGGAGGGGGAGGAGGAAGGAGGAGGGGAATGAGGAGGAGTGGGAGGGAGGAGGAGGAAACTGAGGAAGAAGGAGGGGGAGGAGGGGGAGGTGGAAGGAGGATGAGGGGGAGGGAGGAGGAGGGGGAGAGAGGAGGAGGAAGGGGAGGAGGCAGGGGAGGGGGAAGGAAGGGAGGATGAAGGAGGAGCGCAGGAGATGGAGGAGGAAGAGGGGAGGGAGGTGGAGGGAGGTGTAGTGCACAGGCGATAACTACAGTGATGCCTGCCACGCCAAGACGCGTGACAGTGATCGAACGCCGCGAGACGCACGCAGTGGCGCGTACCAGAGACAGATCACGAGCACTGACCGAACGGCGAGACTGGCTGGGATCACGGCGGCAGCAGGATGGATTTTTAGCAGCTCCTTTTTTCTTTAATAATTGTGGTGATAAAGATTTGTTTGTTCTTAAACCGGCAAACGTCTTTCTGTCGCCACAAATTGGTGACCCGGAGAACGCTCCACCACCGAAGACCTTCATCTTCTGCGCCAAGGGTATCCAAGCCACCCTACCTCGCCATGTCTATTCCTGAGCAGCCCGCTGCGGGTCAACTGTCAGCACTCCACCTCCGCCTGCCTCCATTCTGGACGGCGGACCCACAGATCTGGTTTGCCCAGGTGGAGAGCCAGTTCACCACCTGGCGGATCACTTCACAAGTCCAGAGGTTCCACCACATCATCGCAGCGCTTCCGCCAGATATCGCAGCGGAAATCAGGGACCTGGTCCTTACACCGCCGGCGAATGCTCCTTACGACACTCTCAAGGCGGAGCTCATACGGAGGACCACGTCGTCGGAACAGCGCCGACTCCAACAGCTCCTCACTTCAGAGGAGTTGGGCGACCGCAAGCCTTCACAGCTGCTGCGGCGCCTACAACAACTTCTGGGTGAGAAGGCGCCTACCTTCGACGTCGCGTTGCTTCGGGAGCTTTTCCTTCAGAGGCTACCGACTAACGTCCGCATGGTCCTGACGTGTGCGTCTGGACTTGACCTTGAAGAACTAGCAAAGCTCGCAGACTCCGTCATAGAAGTCGCTGTGCCCACCATTGCACAGGTCCAAGGTCAGACCGGACCACTACCGTCCACGACTTCACCTGCTGGCGTGACAACCGCCACAGCCGACGTCAACGTCCTTAGGGAGGAATTTCATCGTGAGATTGGACGCCTGTCAGCTCAGATCGCTGCCCTCACCACCCGCATTCCAACGCGCCGACGTCACAGATCGACTTCCCAACAACGTCGGCATCGTTCTCCCTCGCCCAACCAAGGTACGTGCTGGTACCATCGCACTTTCGGTGCGCAAGCCAAAAAGTGCGTTCCACCATGCACGGCCTCGGAAAACGCCCAGACCCACCACTAGAGGCGGCGAGTGGTGCCGGTTCCGAAGCCAGCCGTCTCTTTTTCATATCAGACAAGAATTCTGGTCTTCGGTTCCTAGTCGACACCGGCGCCGAGGTTAGCATCCTACCAGTGACGTCCATCTCAAGCAAGCCAGAGCGCTCCAACGTCACTTTGCAAGCGGCGAACAAGTCTGCCATTGCCACCTACGGTGAACGAGCACTCACACTAAACATCGGCTTGCGACGACCTCTGAGATGGGTGTTCCTGGTGGCTGACGTGACGCATCCAATCCTAGGGGCAGATTTCCTTCATCACTTCAAACTCTTAGTGGACATGCAGCGACTGCGCCTTGTGGATTCAACGACCAACTTCAAAGTCCAAGGCATAGAATCCATATCATCCATCCCGCAACGTTGCACTCCACCCGCCACAAAGTTTGAAGATCTGCTTCAAAGGTTCCCTACACTCACACGTCCTGCCAACTTCTTGCAGCCAGTGGAACATGACGTCACTCATCACATCGTCACGACCGGACCTCCCACTTATGCTCGACCTCGAAGACTCCTGGAAGATCGGTTAAAAATCGCAAAGGCTGAGTTCGAGCATATGCTTGAGCTCGGCATTATCAGGCCTTCGTCAAGTCCATGGGCGTCCCCCTCCACATGGTGCAGAAGAAATCCCCAGGGGATTGGCGGCCTTGCGGCGACTACCGCGCGCTGAACAACTCCACCGTTCCAGACCGCTATCCCCTACCACACATCACGGATTTCACCGCATCGTTGGAAGGGACAACAATATTTTCAAAAATCGATCTAGTCAAGGCTTACCACCAGATCCCCGTGGAAACATCCAGCATACCAAAGACGGCTATCATCACTCCGTTTGGCCTCTTCGAGTATGTCAGGATGCCATTCGGCCTTCGTAACGCGGCACAGACATTTCAGCGATTCGTCGACAGCGTCACCCGTGGGCTGACATTTTGTTTCGCATATGTCGACGACATCCTGGTGTCCAGCGCTGATGCCGAGCAACATCTTGAACACCTAGAGATCCTGTTCCAGCGCCTGGCTCAATATGGGCTCATTATCAACAAGGCCAAATGTGAGTTTGGAGTTTCCGAACTGGATTTTCTAGGCCACCACGTCGACTCCAACGGCATCCGCCCACTTCCATCAAAAGTCGACGCGGTCACAAAGTTCCCCACACCAACGTCGCGCAGGAAGCTTCGAGAATTCCTCGGACTTGTGAATTTTTACCGGCGTTTTCTACCACACTGCGCAGCTGTTCTGTTGCCCCTGACCGATCTCCTGAAGGGAAATCAGCGCGACTCTTCACCTCTACCATGGTCTCCAGAAGCAGCGGAAGCGTTCGGGGCGATCAAGTCGTCGCTCGCAGAAGCTGCACTATTAGCGCATCCGCTAACTGGTGCGCCTCTCTGTGTGATGACAGACGCCTCAGATGTCGCTGTCGGCGGAGTGCTTCAGCAGCTTGTTGGTGAACACTGGCAACCTCTAGGATTCTTTTCCAAGAAGCTTTCGCCAGCGGAGTCTCGCTACAGTACCTTCAGTCGAGAACTCCTAGGTATCTACCTCACCATCAGGCATTTTCGACACTACCTAGAGGGTCGGGAATTTCACGTTCTTACCGACCACAAGCCGATAACTTTCGCGATCCAATCAACACACAGCCGCCTCTCCTCCAGGGAAAGTCGGCATCTTTCGTTCATCGCAGAATTCACAAGTGACATCCGCCACATCAAGGGCACCGACAACTCCCCTGCTGACGCACTGTCTCGGGTCACTTGTTGCAAAGCAATCCCCAACGCTGTAGATTTCGCTGCTCTAGCAGCAGCTCAGCAGGGCGACCAGCAGATCCTGAGACTACGTTCCGCGTCCAGCAACCTTGATCTACGCGACGTGTTGCTCCCAGGCTGCGATACAACGGTCATCTGCGACATGTCTACAGGTACACCTCGACCAGTGGTACCGCCCATTTTCCGGCGGCTCATTTTCAACTCGCTGCACAGCCTTTCTCATCCCGGCATCCGAGCGACTCAACATCTCATCGCTCAACGCTTTGTTTGGCAGGGAATGAACAAAGATGTGCGCGCGTGGGCACGCACTTGTCTTCTTTGTCAGCGTTCTAAGGTTCAACGACATACCCTTGCACCTTTCGCTCCAATGAAGACAGCCACCGCTCGTTTCGACAACATTCACCTGGACATTGTAGGTCCTTTGCCACCATCGCAAGGGGCCAGATACATGCTCACGTGCATAGACAGATTCACGCGTTGGCCAGAGGCTTTCCCAATCGCAGACATCTGCGCGACAACAATCGTGAAGACCCTGGTCGACGGCTGGATATCGCGTTTCGGCGTTCCATCAACTATATCTACCGATCGAGGCGCACAGTTCGAATCGAGGCTGTTTCAGGAGCTCATGGTACTCGTTGGAACATCTCGCATTCGTACCACAGCGTACCATCCCGCTGCTAACGGCCTCGTGGAAAGGTTCCACCGAACATTAAAGGCCGCGCTAAAAGCACACAACGACCCTAACAACTGGGCCAGACTGCTTCCTATCGTACTACTAGGCCTGCGCACCACCCTCAAGACAGACATCGGATGCACTGCCGCAGACCTAGTCTACGGACAGACGCTTCGCCTCCCAGCTGAAATGATTGCCGCTCCGCTTATTTCCACCGTGCCCGATCCTCTCAGCTATGTCACACAGCTTCGAGAAGTGATGCGGAACCTTCGTGCCACACCAACAAGACACCCCGACCGCCACCCGACGTATGTGTGCGACGAACTAACCTCGGCCACACATGTTTTCGTACGTCGAGACGCAGTCAAGAAACCGCTAGACCAACCCTACGACGGTCCCTTCAAGGTGCTGGACAGACGAGAGAAGTTCTTTTTGTTAGACTTAAACGGGCGGCAAGACACCATCTCCATCGACCGTCTTAAACCTGCCCACCTTGAGCCAACACATGCTTCAAGCGTCCAGCCTCTATGTTGGCCCTCCTCTGCCCCACACTCGGCACCACCTCTAAAAACCTCCCAGAGCAAGAAAAATCGCTCCGTCTCTTGGACAAAACATCACCCTAGAGACTCCTCTAGGGGGGAGCCCTTGTAGTGCACAGGCGATAACTACAGTGATGCCTGCCACGCCAAGACGCGTGACAGTGATCGAACGCCGCGAGACGCACGCAGTGGCGCGTACCAGAGACAGATCACGAGCACTGACCGAACGGCGAGACTGGCTGGGATCACGGCGGCAGCAGGATGGATTTTTAGCAGCTCCTTTTTTCTTTAATAATTGTGGTGATAAAGATTTGTTTGTTCTTAAACCGGCAAACGTCTTTCTGTCGCCACAGAGGGGAGGATAAAGGAGGAGGGGGAGGACGAGGGGGAAAAGGGATGGGAGGAGGAAGGAGGAGGGGGAGAAAAGGAGGAAGGGGAGGAGGGAGGAGGAGTATTTGGTAGGATGAGGAGTTGAGGAGGAGGAGAGGGTTTACCCTCCCCTCAGTACCCTTCCCTCCTCCTCCTCAAGAGCTGCGCTCTAGTTCGGCGTTACAGGGAGTTGTAAACGGCTTTCATTTTTTTTTCTCCCTTTTTTTATTTGGAACGCGTGATACGGCGTTTCATGGTTCACGACCTTATCGTCATAGCTTTGACCTGTGCTTCGACAGCGTTAGAAATTTTGTTCTGTTTCTTTGTGTTTTTCCTTGTTATCGCGTTCCGCACCAGAGCAGCGACTCTTCCACATGTGTGACAGCTTGAGATGTTCGAGTTTGTACTTCCCAAAACCAGTCATAACAAGTTCCCTTCCGCAACGTCTCCTGGGCAACGCAGGAAGCCCATAGACCTTTTGTTAAATTACCCATCATCATCATCGTCAATATTATCATCGTGTTTCTTTATTGTGCCCATAAATGACCATAAGTCCGTAATGCGGCACTGGTATATAAAAGTTAACAAAATAATCATACACAACTTACACATGCCAAAATATACATCCATGAATTCATATGAAGAACAGAAATATTCGAGCAACTTATACACATCACTTAGAATAAAATATAATTTTATGCGATTGTCTTTTGAATTCAACAAGTCACGGAAAATGTGTAAGTTTTTATTTCCAAAATTATTGACACATATCTGCATTCTAGATGAAGGCAATGACATTAGGTTATTCTGTGTCTAAGAAGTAACACCACTCCTATTAAAACGAGCCCGAACGTTAAAATTATTTTTTCATAAATGCTCAAAGTTTATATTATTATTAATTACTGTGTCCAAAAATACTATACCACGTGTCAGCCTTCTGGTGGATAAAACATGAGGCACTAATTTAGCTTGGAGGGAACAGCGCGGATATACAGTCACATTCACAAGCACACAAATCAAGACAGCTTGCTTGTGCGCTTGGGAGTGAGACTCTATCCGCGCTGATCCATGCAGGCATGAATTACCGACTAGCCCAAGCCTCCACATTATCTAATTTAGCAAGGAGAAGTTCATAATTATAAAAATGTCTTCTGCCAAAATGTCTTTCATGAGCTATGCGTACCAGGCGTCTCTGAACAGACTCTATTTGTGCTTCATCACGTGCACTAAGAGAACTCCACACTATCGAACCAAATTCTAATCTAGAGCTGATAAGGGAGCAAAACAAGCAGAGCAAGCGAGCATGGCCCACAAAATGTCAAGTTATACGAGTTATCATTCCCAGCAATCTAACAGTGGTACAAACAATCTGGCTGACGTGGTAGCTGAACGATAGCGAACTATCAAAATGCACGCCGAGATAACGAATAAGAGACATTCGTTAAATAATCTTATCGTCAATAGAATACAAATATGACATAGGTTCCCGTATTTTACTGTAGGACAAAGCCTTAGTTTTTTTAGGATTAATTATCAAAAGATTTGCAATACACCGATCAAGTAAACACGACGCATCATTCTGAAGAAGCACACAGTCCTCCCTCAAACGAATTCTCAAAAAGGGTTTGATGTCGTCAGCAGGTAGCAACGCATTTGAATTAGCTATGTAAGTTGCAATGTCACGATAGAAATTAGAAAAAAAAGTGGCCCTAAATTGGAGTTCTGGGGTACTCCAGACTGGGGGGGGGGGGGCAGAAAAACTGTTTGAAATACGAACGACGCAACGACAGTCAGACAGAGAGCTTTTGAACAAATTTACGATCACAAGAGAAGATCCGTTCTGCAATAGTCTATGCAAGAGCAAGGCATGAATAACTTTGTCAAACGCCTTGGAGACGTAAAAATAAATAACGCCAACCTGACCAGAACCATGAACGTACGGCGCCGAATAATCCAGAAACGTACATAGATTCGTCTCAACTGAGCGTCCCTTACAAAAACCTTAGTGCACATCTTTTATTATTTTAGTGCACACGCGTGTGCACTAAAATCTCAAATACCTTTGCACAAGCACATGACAAGGACACAGGGCGATATTTGTTTACGGCAGAAGTATTCCCAGCCTTGTGTACTGGAACAACAACAGACTCCTTCCAAACAGATGGAAAAAAACTTGTACACAAGGAAATATAAAATATATGTTCTAAGACAGGTGCAAACACACTCAAACAACCCTTGACGATAAAATTGGAATCGAATCAATGCCCGTTGATAATTTCGGCTTCAATTTTCTCCTGGCCTCCGTTATTTCGCGAACAGTGACTCTGTTAATCATGAAGACATCCGAGTAATGGTGATCATTCAATAATGCACTATCTGCAGGAACATTCGAAGAAAAGCAACCATTAAAGTGACTTGCGAATATGTCAGTAACGCCTTTAGGGTCAGACAGATATCCTGAATCGCTCTTTAAGCTGATACCCTGTCCACTGCTTCTCGTATGCTCTTTAACAAATTTCCATAGTTTATCTGGATTGTGTTACAAACTATCTTCCACTGTCCTCAGATAAACACGCTCGTCATAAACTAACAACTTTTTCACCCAAGAACCCAGGAGCATGCTCCGAGTGTGGTTACACGTGCTGCACGTTCAGGCGTCTGCAGGAGCATAGCCTCCTATATATCGACAACGCCTGGCAGATCGCCCAGAGAAGCGGCCGCCGAAATGGAAAAGGTGAAGAAGTAGACAACGGATGAGAAGAGAGCCCCGTGACTGGCGCCCCGCTGCGGCAAGATGCCGAAACACATTTCTCCCGAGCGAACAAGTGTGTTTCGGGTCCTCGCCGCTGCAAAAGCTGTCCGCTGTTATCCAGGTTCCGCGAGAAATGGATCTTTGATGCTCTGTGCTACCAGACCCTTGAGCTCCAAATTTGCGACCGGGCACTCTATGGCTCCGTCGTCGAACTGCCAGGCTTTGTAAGTATACAGGAGGCTATGGCAGAAGTAACTGTTCTAAATTAAAAGATTAAAACAATTGGTATCTTGCACGCGCGTTCGTCAACGCCTTATTTTGGTTATTTACTTCGAATCTTTCATACGGGGAAGGCGAGCGCGTGCGGCGCGCAGACCTACATTTCCAGTATCTTCCTTTATGCTTGGGTAATTTAGCAGTGCGGAGCGCAAATTCGTCTGCTTTTCTTTTTTTTTTTTGCAGGGGTTGTGGTGACATCCGTACGGCGTGCTCTAATTGGTTCTGAGTGAAGGCTAGTGGTATACCTCAAGGCAGCTTGCTTTGAGGTCTACTCACTATTCTTCAATCAGAGCCAATCACAGCTCGGCGTCTTTCTGACGTCAACGCAATTCCTGCGCAAGTAGCAGACGACTTGCGCAAGTAGCAGACGACTTGCTCTCCGCATAGGTCTAATGGCCGACGGCGCTGGCCGGTTCCTTCAACAACGAGTCTTGATGTAGATGAGGCAAATAGACTGGAGGCACGCTAGAACAAAATCCAGTAACATGCTTTGCCTTGTTTCTTGATACATGATTAAGATTCTTTTTCTAAGTCAAACTAAACCTAAACTTTGCAACACATAATTGAAAAATGGAGAGAACTTAATTTTTTCAATCTTGTTTTGACTCTCTACCCTTAGAATTCTGCTCGTTTTGCCCACTTTCACATGGACCATAAAAATTGTCATAGCATTATTGTTAAAAAACATTTTACCAGCAATTTTGACGTTTTGTGTGTTGTCCCCTTTTTCGTCCGTCGTCTCCGGTTTTCAAAAAATGAGTTTTTGATACATCGGATCGTTAACACTGTTCTTCTAAGTCAAACTAAACCAAACCTTTGCAACACGGTCAATAATTCACTTCTTAGCCTTCACCCCACCCCGTAATATTTGCTGCTAGTTACAAAGTCTAAATTTCACTAAATTAAACACCCCTAAAATTAGAACTCTAGGTCTTAACAAATATTGAACCAACAACATTTTCATCGTCTTATCCATCGATTGTTCGCATTTCTCATGTCCCAATTTGCTCCTCCCTGCGTCCCAGTTAGCTTCTCTCTGCGTCGTCACCAACATCACGAAACAGCAAACCCGAGGAACTTTTAAAAAAAAATCAATATAAGAACTAAAAATATAAAATGAATGCCCGTTCCTCTACCTTAAAGCTTGTTCCACGTCAGGGATTTCGCTGTGTCCCCTGCTAGTTTTTTTTCGAATTGGCTTATTTATAAGATTATCACCTATTAAACGTGTTTCGGCCCTATTCGTTTATCTTAATTGTTTTAAACTTGTTATAGCGTCTGGCGGTACAGGTAGAGAGACAAATGTTTATTTCTTTTCTTTTTCGCTCTCATTCAAAAACTGAAACTGAAACTCCTTCTTTTCCTAGAGCGCGCCCGTAAAGGAGCATCGTTTGGACCTTCTCCGAACCCACCTTCTTTTCTTCAAACACGGAGTGACAGGGCACAGGCAAGAAGCTTCCGTGGAGCGCCAACTGTAGATCGCCATTCTTCTTTCGAATTGGATAGTGTAGACACACCTAGTGAACAAAAGTAAATATATAAGCTTTGTTTATATTTACCGAGCACAACACGTACGTCGGTATACGAATATGAGAGGCCGCGACTCGTAGGAAAGTCGCGGCCTCTCATAGTCAGAAACATGAATGGGCGAAAATGATTAGCGTTCTGCTTATGTTTTTGTGCTAGACTCAATGTACAAATTTTAGCATTCAATCATCTGTTGTTGCATTTTTGCCGGAAATCACGAAACAATATCTATTTGCGTCAAGAATCGTGCTAGAAGCGCCTCTGAGCAGCACGTGAAGGTCTTGTTGAGCCCGGAATCTGAGGATGACGGGTAAGTTTACATCGCACACGCCATAGTGGTACGGCGTGATCGCTTGCTCTCGGATGTGACGCAGTGGTTCGTTACTGTTCTTTAACCTGGGGCACATCATACGCGGTTGAGAAAGATGCGAAGTTTTGCCAATATTTTGCCAATCTACAAAAGAACCACAACTGGAAAAGTAGAGACGAGATTAAAAAAGCGCAAAAAGGTTTAGCCGAGGGCGTTGGTGTCCTGAAACCACTAGGAGATGCTTTCACAACGAATCGCGTTGTATTTTGTATTATGTTTTGCTTTTTTACGTGAGTGTCTTTGTTTCGCCCTCCGTACGAATTTCACTGGCGGGAGCCGGCGCTAACGATATCCGATAAGCCGCATTTCCTTTCATCACACACATTAATTCCTTTCTCCGTGGCGTCCGTGTCACCTGAAGCGCCGCAAAGCTGAAAGAATGAACCATCGTCTTTATATTGTCTAAACGAAAGAATGATCCTGTGTCTGTTCCAGAGTATCAAACAGAAAGTTTTATCGGTTCGGGATCGTTTTCACGGCTTTCGGTTCAGTTTCCGTTCAACTCCGATTTGAACCGGTTAGAACGGGTTTGAACCAATAAAAAACTTAATATATTTTTTTTGCGATAGAAGTTATTCCGCAGTAAGACGAGTTTTTTTATTTTTATTGTTTATGCTATTCACTTTTTTTTTCAAGTAAGAAAACAAAAAGCGCGTTTTCCTGCGTTTTAGTTACGTTTTACTACTTTAGTTGATGTTAGTCCCCTAAACTACCTGCGACTGCAGAAGCTTAGTTTCACAGTCTTCAAATTTAAATCATGAGTGTGCTTTTAACATATGGTATTTATAACGGTATTTATTACGGAAAATTCTGACATGCGCACTTCCTCAGCATGTATAGGGTGTCTGAAATGCCGAGGCTCGACCTAAAATGGGAAGTAAAAATAGGCGCCTGTACGAAGGAATATAAACCTTTCGTCGAGGGTGAATTTAAGGGGTGGGTTTTACTTGGTAAAATTACAAAGCGTACAGCTTTCTTTCCGTTAAAAGATAGAGCCAAAAGACTTGCCATGGTCAACGACGGACGGCGACGCAGGCGACCAAGACGAGTGGCGTGGCGCGTTTTGGCGCACTTATTGATAGATGGCGTCTGGAGCAGCGTCCAGTGGTGTAGCCGACCAGCGAAAGAAAGCAAGCGACACGAGGACGAAATCCGTCGACAGCAGGAGCGCCATGGTTATGCAACCACGTATCCTTTTATTTTTGTTTCTTCAAATTTTGCTGTCGTTCTCCGCATTTATTTTTCAACCATAGGTACATTGCAGAAAGTTTATGTTGGTTTTAATAGACCACGTTCGTCGCAAACAATCTCCATAAGTTTTTTTTTTTTTTAAAGCAGGTTAGAACAAGGATGTAGCGTCATCTTTCAATACGTGCGCCAAACGAGCCCCTTCAATCGACTCGGTCGTATTCGTCGCCGCCCGCCATTGACCCTGGCAAGTTTTTTTAACCTAAGTTTTTACAGAAAGGTGGTTGTAAAATTACAAGGCGTAGGCCTAGTAATTTTACAACGTAAAACCCACATGTGAAGCAGGCGTTTCACGAAAAGTTTAGATTGTTAGTGCAGACGCCGATTTTTAAGGCCCATTTTAGATCGAGCCTCGGAATTTCAACCACCCTGTATATTGTAAAATAAATTTCACGAAATATGTTTCACAATATACAAGCAAGCTAACATTATACTTTCTAAATGCCATCAAAGCCTTCGAACAAGTATTTTCAGTCAATACTGTCACGCGGAGGTAACGGCACGCGGAAGTGACGGGGAAAACAGAACGAAGAAACTGTTATAAGGCAACCTTGTGCCCACAAACGAACGCCACTTGAAGCAGAAAGGCTGACAAGCCCAGTCGACGGTCGGCGAATCGAATGCCTTAGTGTGCAATCTGGTTCTATACTTATGCAGTCATGGTAAGTACATTCGCGTTTGTTAGAGTATGCCCGGAACCTTCGAGAAGATTCTACTTTATACAAGAGGATCGGCCAACGCCAATAAGTGATAACAGGCGTGTTAGCTTCGTGCAAAATGAGAAGAAAATAAGAGGCGACGGTTAAAAAAATGAAAGACGTTTGCGATTCCCAGCAATGCCGAATTAGAGCGCAGCTCTTGAGGAGGAGGAGCGGACGGTAAGGAGAGGAGGGTATCCTCCTCCTCCGTAATTTCTATTCCCCTCCTTCTCCTCTCTTCCCCCTCCCTCCTCCTTTCCTTCTCATCCTCCCCTCCTCCTCCCTCTTCCTCTCCCTCTCCTCCCTTCCTCTCTCGTTACGTCACTTGTGACTCTCGTGATGTCATTTGTGATCTTCGTCGAGGCCTTCAGAGTGACGTCACTCGTGACGTCACGAAGGTCACTCGTGAAGTCCTCGTGAAGGTCACTGTGAAGGTCGTGACCTTCGTTGTGACCTTCACGAGTGACCTTCGTGACTGTTACAAAAAAAGGATTACAGTCAGCAAGCAGAGTACAAAGTAATAACCTAAACGAACACACAATACAAGTATAACTCTAAGAAAACACAATACAGGATATAGCACACTAAGGGAGTCTTATAGGTCCAATAGGAGAGAAGAAAAGCTGGCATCTGAGGTTTCTGTCACCACAAGTTCAGGAAGGGCATTCCACTCATGAATGGTCATTAGAAAAAAAGCAGTGTTTGAACAATTTTGTTCCACATCTAATTTCTTTTATTTTAAGCGAATGATCTACCTTGAGGAAATGTAATCAGGACTATGAAGATACTTGTCCTTGTTAATTCGTGTGTTTTGTAGGAAAATACTTCTAGGAAGGTTTTATCTCAAACATTTTCGTCCGGAAGCCAGCAAGTGCCAACCAAGTTGCTCTTTAAGTTTGGTGACGCTTGACCAAAAGCTGTAGTTATTGGTAACAAAGCGCGAAGCTCTATTTTGTACGCGTTCAATGTTTGAGGACAAGTTGAGGAAATGAGGTTTCCCACACTGAACACGCGTACGTACTCTAAAATAGGCCTGACGTTAGTAGTGTATAGAAAAGCTTTGATATCCTCAGGAGCTATTTTAAAATTCCTTTGAAAACGTTTAGGACACAATTCGGCTTAAGTGTTACTGTGTCCACGTGCTTGGCCCAAGAAAGCGTGGTGCTAAATTAGACCCATAAATACTTCACCTCCGAAACCTCTTTAAGATCAATGCCGTTTAGGTTATATTTTGCCAGGAAAGGGTGGCGTTTTTTCGTAAACCGAATATAATTGTATTTATTAAGGTTTAGGCAGATTCCCCAACTGTTGCACCACGCCGCCACTATTTTAAAGTCAGTCTGGAGTGAAGGGAAATGATCATCGTTGCAAACTTGACGGTAAATAACGCAATCATCCACGTATAAACGAATACTAGATGTTAAAATTTGAGGAACCTCATTAATATAAATTAAAAAGAGAAGAGGTTCAAGTATGCTCCCCTGGGGAGCTCCTGACGCAACCGCTGCATACGGGGACTTAACGCCATTAACAACTACACACTGAGTACGAACAGTTAAATCATATTTCAGCCACTCGCTAAGATAACCAGGCAACCTGCATAAGAAAGGAATTTGGTACTTCGTCAACAGCTTTTTGGAAATCTAAAAACAAGCTGTCAGTTTGTGTATTTTCACCTAATGTGAGAGAAATATCGTGGACAAATTCAATCAACTGCGTAGTGCACGACAGACCGGAGCGAAAACCATGCTGCCGTGGGGTAAATTAATCATTCAACTATAGATGAGATACAATATTTGAATATATGATGTGTTCGAGCAGTTTGGAATGAACACTAGTCAGAGATATCGGCCGGTAATTAGATACTTCGTGTTTAAGACCTGCCTTATGAACGGGTGCAATATTAGCTGTCTTCCAATCCGGCGGCAACCTGATCGAGAAAAGCGATTTGTTAAACAATATAACTAGGAACGATGTAATCACGGTAGCACACGATTTTAACACATGGTTAGGGATTCCATCGGGTCCTATGGCTGAATAAGGTTTTGCATTACAAAAACGTTTAAGTGCAACGTTGTCCTCAATTACAAACTCTGCAGCGCATTAAGTTCTGACATAGATGCGGCCAATTCATCTGTCTCTGCTGGACTAGAAAAAATCAAATTAGAAAAATTTATTGAAGCCAACCGCTCTCTCGAATTCATCCGAAGTCAATTCATTGTTCTTTAATATTGGGTGGGTATACCTATGCTTTCGTTATTACCCAATTTTTTCGCAATTTTAATAATTCCTTCGGGTTGCTATGCAACCTGGGTCCCAGGGTAGACAAGAAATGCATTTTAGCTTCCTTAACCTCTTTTTTAAAGGCATAAACGAGGCGTCTGAGTTCATTTTTCGTGGCCGGGTTTCTTGTTTTTTATACTTAAGAGACAGGCGTCGTTTCTTATTTAGGAGACAACGCAGGTTCTTATCCATGGTTTATCGTGTCTGCGCCTTTTTGATAACATTTACAGAAAACACATTTATCGATAAGAGCCATAAGTACACTTTTAAACAACAGCCACAAATCTTCAATGTCAAGTAACAAACATGAGCATCCAAACTTGGAGAGAAAAGCCAGCAGGTCAAAAGACAAGCTGTTATAATCATCCCGATCGAAAGATAAACTTTTTTCGGGCGTGACTTGATGGTGATATTGCGCTTACACGTTATATGTATAACTACAACTTCATGGTCACTGAAGTCCGGTGTCGTCATCACCGAGGACACACTAGAAGGACGATTTGTTAAAAAGAGGTCTAAGACAGATTCACGTGTTGTATATCTTGTTGGAAGGGACACGAACTGTTGTTACTCATGAGTGTTCATCAAACGTAGTGTAAAGAGAAAGTGAATTGCGCAAATTAAGTAGATTTTCCACCCACTCTATATTCTCTCTTAACTGAACAATATTTCTTGACTCTCCTTTTGCACCCAAAGACTAAAGACCTTTAAGCTAATATAAGACCTTTAAGCTAATATAAGGAGGTGGTCGAAGCTGGTAGTAGTAATGTAACTAAAGAAAGGGTGCAGGCGAGCTGGTTCAATACTCACATGGTAACCCGGGAGCCGGGGAAAAGAAAGGACGTAGGACAGACACAAAACTCCAAACACAGCTGAAATTTTGTTTCACCGTCATTGCTTGCGCCCTACTTTTGATGTTTCTTTGTTAGAAGTGTGCCTGCTGATATCATGTGTCCTCGTTCTGTCTCTTTGTTGTCAAAACTTTTGTGTCTGCTTCGCTGGGCCGTACGTAGGTTCTTTGTTGTAAAACCTTTTATGATTGTGCCGCTTGGTAGTAGGTGTATCTAAGGACGTGAAGGTCCCTTCTTTTCCCCGGCTCCAGGGTTACCATGACTGGTAAAAGTAACTTGAGAACGAACCTCCTGTGAGACCCAGAGCGACAGCCAACGTCTTGCTAATATGCTTACCCTACTGAAAACCCCAGTATAACTTCACCATCTGGATTATGGAACTGGAGATCTAACTGGAATTGTTTCTGGAAACCTAAAATTATGATTGCAGACAAAGGAATAATTTCTGAAAATTTAAAATCCAGTTTGAATTTAGACAGATTTTTAGTTCTGTAATCCAGATAGCGAAAAGTTATAATGGGATTTGGGTAGGGTAGCTTCAGAAGATTTTGAAGTATATTGGAAAAAAGGCCGCCATCAGGCCAGACAGTGCAGACGTGCAACGCATATGTTACCAACCTCATTGTACAGCTCTACAACCAACATCAATCGAATACATGTGTCAAGCGCAGCACGAGGATACCAACACCTACCCCTTGAATGAATTTTTCCGCAAGGCGAGAGGGTTCAAATTTGGCGAAAGGAGTAGGCCGTGCAGGAACGACGTGGTAAGGCTCAGCTCCCCACCAGAGATGGGCGCCCTCAACGACCTGGGCAGCACAAAGATCATGGAAATCGGTCACCTCGAAAACGACCAAGACCTTGCGAATTATAACTCAAACTAGAAATCCGGCCGGATAACCTCGGTGATTTGACGCACAACGAAACTGTTTGTCAAGCTAAAAAGAGCCGTCGCGCCGGCTTATACGACTAGCCTGAAACCAAGCAGTACTTCAACTCCGAAGCAACAACGACCCCCACCGCTGCCGAAAGAAGGCTACAAAGTAGTCGTTCGGTCGATAGAAGCCATTAACCTGGCAGAATGGCCAGTAACCCAAGTATCACTCAGCATCTTCCAACCGGGAGGATTCCAGATAGGACACCCGAGTACCAAGAAGCTCAAAAGCCGAGTCGGCATAATACAGAATATCGTGACGGTCAGCACACCCGAGCTGGAAGTGGCGAAGGAGGTCAGATAACTCATCGCTATAAAACTCGGAAAAAGAGAATACATGGGTTGCCTCATAGGTAATGGTACCGGACACCTCTGCCCAGGGTATAAACCATGGAGCGCCGGCTGGAACAACACCCGAAGTCGAGGCCGACAGGATGATGACTGCAGTCATCACCCTTCGATAGCAAGAGTGTCCCCTTCGGCGCGTAATTCTACAACGCAGAAATGCGCTGCACACTCTACCGCGCGACGAGAAACGACAAGTCTGTCACCGTGCAGAGGTGTGCCCAAACCAAGAGACAAACAAGTGCATAACATGGGGAACGAACGACCTCGAGCAAGACCACCTATGCACCCCAAAATGCGCCCTCTGCCAGGGAGCGCATTCGACGGCGTCCAAAGAGGGCCCCTATTGCTTCAAGCGCCAGCTTGTGCCGAAAGCGACACCGCCGACATCGAGCCAGCGACAGAGCCAAGGTGACCAGTTAGAGACTTGAGCAGGGCCCTGAAATGAGTCCAACCCGATATCCCGAACACGGTCCCGCTCCCGAACCCTGTCAAGGCAGGGGCGGTAAAAGGATCGAGGCGGCCCCGGGACTCATCAGCAGCTCTCAGCTGGAACATCCAAGGTAAGCTGGGCAGTGCGACTCTCTACGCAACCCACTGCTCGCTTCCCCAACGACCCCCCCCCCCTCACCAGAATAACCTCCTGTACAAAATTAATTACAGCAGAACTCCGAAAAGCAACCTTGGGACGCGAGCAACTAATCGCGAGATTCAAACGGCTGGAGGAAAAGAACAGGGAGCTTCAAGATGCACTAACACGAACACCCCCCAGACTACCGTTACTCTTCCCGGTGGAGAGAACTCCCATACCCCAACTTGCGACTGAAGAACCCCAGCTCAGACTAAAGAATTAGAAAATACACTCAAAATAAGCAACCAAACACCCACAACAAAAGCACTCGAACACAACACAAAGTAACAAATGCGCATGCTCATGAACATGGTGCAACATCAACTACAATCCCTCCAACAATCAATGCTGCAGACCCTCCTGCACTTCCAGGAGGCTATTAGCGAAGAATTCCAAGCGAAGCTTTCTAAGATTCGGGCCACCTTCGCCAAAGATAAACAAATAACAAACAAAACCATACACTTCCAACCTGCAACTAAACATTAGAGATCCATTCACCTAAACTAAGCACCTCAAGGTGGACAATCAGCGCCCAAAAAACACGAATATCCTAACAATCTGGCGGTGGAATTGCCATGGGTACAAAAAGAAACACGCCACACTCGGGCACTACATTTGCGACACAGGCACCCCACAAGGCGTCGATACAAGAGCCATGAATAATGCCAGCACAGACAGGATACAACACATACATAACATCATTGGAAAGCAAATAGGCTACCCTAGTATTGCAACCCTTAACAGTGGTACAACGTTCAGTAGACGGCAGCCATGCAGATCACAACCTAGTAGAAATCCTACCCGCCAGAAGGGGACAACAAAAGCACTTTTGTACTGAACATATACAGCTCACCGAGTCGGAAAACAAAAAGCTCGATTACGTCATAGCGCAGACGATCAACATTACCAAACAGAACGGCCTGGTCATGATGGGCGATTCAAACGCCGCCCATTTCGCGTGGGCCTACGCCATGTCCACGACCAAACGGAGCAAGCTATAGGAATCGATAAAGACACCGACTCACAATCCTAACGGATCCGATCTATCACAGTAAAATAGAAAACAGCGTTCAACGTGAAACAATGCCAGATCTCACGATGACAAAAGGGATCGTGCAAGTGAAGCAGCTGGACACATACGGAACGCTGGTGTATCAACCACAGCGTCCTAATCAATACAATTCCCATGGCACGGAACAAAAAGTAATCAAGAAAACCAGAATCACAGACTTTGCCATTTTTTCGTAAGGGGAGAGCAGAACCAGGAAACGAAATCGAATTGCTCGAAGGCTGGGTGCGCAAGCTGCAGGAAGATGTAGAAGCGAAATCCGAAGCAATCACATAAACTTCAGAAACGCCGGCTGTCGACTCCGCACCTTCTCCACCTATGAGAAGCCAAAAGAGGTATTCTCAAGAGGTGGAGAAGACAGAGACAAAACGAAATTTTGAAGATGAGGATCACGAAAGTGACTGAAGAAGCCACAAAATAAGCCAACGATCTCACAAGCAAACATTGGTTACAAATGTGAAATAACATGCAGCACATCCAGCCACTGCCACAACATGGTCACATCTGCGTTATCTTCTCGGTCCGACGCATAGCAAAAAGGCAGGCCCACAGACCATGTGCTGACTGTTGTGCGAGTTGGTATTGTGCATTAGAAAACATTATTGCGCTTTAGGAGGGGACAGTGAAGCAACAGACAACACGGAGCGCTGATAAGACCATGGACAGAATCATTCACCAGCACTCGAGCACGGACAATGACATCCTGGAAGCCCTCAAAACTAGATACATAGGCTATGCCCTCCAAGGGATAACCCACCGCGTATATAACGGAGCGGAAAACAGTGAACTGGACAAACCGATTAAGGTTGCCGAAGTAAAACAGGCAACAAGGCAGAAAGTTGGTCGAGTTCGTTGATCATTTTACAAGGTAAAACATCGTTAAAAAATGAGACAGAAGAAACAAGGAAGGCACGCAGTGTCTGTGCCTTTCATGTTTTTTGTGTCTCGTTACTTCTACATAGCGCGGTGTCCGTGCATTCTTTGTCTCTTGTGTCGTTTCTTTTTTTGCGCTGTTTTATTATATAAAGAAAAATGTCAAACGGCACTTATATCCCCTACCCGGAACACCACCCCGGGCGGTGATGAGGTCATCGGGAAACTCCTCAGAATCCTGGACGACGACTCCGTTCAAGCCCTCACCGACTACTTCAACCGCCACTGGGAAACAGGCACCCTCCCGAAGGAATGGAAGCACGCGGACGTAGTACCAATTCCGAAACCAGGCAAGAAACCACAACTACAAAATCTTCGTCCCATCTCCATAACGTCGTGTATGGGAAAGCTCTTTGAACCAGTAATTCTTTACAGGTTGCACGCTGTTAAAAAAATCAACAATTTACGGAGATAATACGAATGAACATGTCCCGTGTTTCGGCATTACATCCAATGTACTGTTTTCGTTCACAAACAGGAACTATATCATCAATCTATGGAGAAAGCCGAACCGCACATGTCCCGTCTTTTGGTATTACATCCAATGTACCGTTTTCGACCACAAACAGGAACTGTGCCGTAGAAACGCTACTAAGTTACTTAGGTAATGAGCGTCAATTTCCCCTCACGACTGTAAAGAAGACCTTACAGAACAGCCTCTATGTACTTGTTACAACTTTGTCGCACATTGAGTGCGTCTTAAAACGCCAAGAATTGTTCTTTTATATCAAACTTCATCACTCCGCGAGAGCACACCACTACTCAAATCGCAGCACGCAGGGCACGGAGGACGACAGCCCCAACATCACACCACTCAAGCAAATCGAGCCAGCTCATGCGACGCCCGTTGAAAAACGCCTTGAGTAGGGCGTGCTCCTCCAGCTTCTTGTCTTCAACCGCTGTTCTCCCAACGTACGTATGCGGCGAGAAACTGAAGGAGACAAGAGAAGACAAGAGCGAGAAGTCACGTCAGAACGCCGAGATCTGGTTGGGCTGGTTAGTGGGTAGACCTAAATATAGCTACCTTCGACTCCACTGCACTCGTCGAACGCGTTAGAACCAGGGCTAAACAGTATCGCGATACAAACGTATCGCGATAGTATCTTAGAGATACTTTTGAGTATCTGTATCTCGGTATCGAGATAGGTTTGAAAAATGTATTTGTATCTCAGTAGTGAAATAGATTTAGGATGTATCGTTTGAGTTGCGATACCTTGCCAAACTTAGGTATCTCGTTACATTTGTTGTTTCGTTTAAGATAAATTTAAAAGATAAAAACATCTGTTTGGTGCAAGTTGCTTCGAAATTGATAATATAATCCCGCCCTAGAACATGATCCATCTCAGTCACCGACATTGAAAAGAAAAACTGGTTTAAAGAAGGTTACTTGCAAGAATAACAAAATCAGCTCCTTTCACAAAGCTCTCCACTCTTTTTAATTTAACGGAGAGAACGCTTTAGAGGGGTTGAGTGAAGAAAAAGTACGGTCCTGTTGTCCAATCTCCCCACACTACGGGTAACACAGAAGCATATAATACGACAGTCTGAGATGCGCCCTCACGGTAAAACAGTGTTCATTTCGGGCAGACGCCTTTTGTCAAGAATGGCAAGCAGTCTTTACCTTTGTGGGAATATGTAGTTGAACGGGGGTGACTTTTTGTTTAGCGGAATTAATGATAATAAAAGAGTTCGAGGTAAGGGGAACAACACGAAATGGCACAAAAAGAGGAGCACAAGCATAAATTACCATTCGCATTCGCCACGAACTACACACTCCCCACGCAGCACCGTACGGTAACAAATGTATTTCTATACGTATCTCTATCTGTATTCCGGAATACTCTTTCGCCGTTTTTGCAGAAGTATCTCAGGGATATTCCGTTGCATAAAAGACAAATCTATCTGAGTATCTACATTTTCGGCCTTAAAACACATGTACCTCAGTATTTGTATTTTTGAATAATTTTGGAGTATCTCTGCACAGCCCTGGTTAGAACGATGGAGACATCTCAGCTAGCGCCACGTATATCACTAACCGTTCCAACCAAACCTCGGCGTTCTGACATCCCCGCTCGCTCTCGTCTCCTCCTTTCCCTCAGTTTCTCGGCGCATACGTTCAATCCCCCATTTACATGAGACCGCACTATGCACATGCACCTCTCTTTTGCAGAGCGAGCGCTTGCCCGCTCGCTCGGCTGGACAACAGCTGTCATTGGGCTCCGAAAAATCCCCCTTTTTGACATTTTATGTCCATTATACTTCATTTATTATTAAACTGGACGAGAAACTCCACCTTCAGCGCGAGCTCGCTGGCTTCCGCAGAGCTTTGGTTGCACGTGCCTGTGCGTTCAGGCGTGCGTTAGCGAGGGGAGAATGTTCACCTGAAGGCGAAGCTTCTAGCCTCAGCTTAGGGGTGAACGGAGATAACACCCGACTCTTGGATACCACCCGATAGATGAGGTTAAGCGTTTACCCATGTGAGTTTTTCGGGGACTCCACCCCAATCCTTAGCTCCGTTTGGGGCTTTGACGCCCCACCACGCCGGGCGCCGACCTAAGCCCTACCCGGAGGGGCCCAAGAGCAGTGATTTTTGGTCATATCTGAGACGCCCGAACCCCTCTTCGGCCTATCAAGGAGCTTCAAACCAAGAGACAAACCGGTGACTGCCGACCTCAAGTCACCTTCACTCTGTACCACGGCTCAACGTACCCACCGGATGTATTGACCATCTCTTTGCGTGGACGCAAAGGCGCGACAACTCCGGTGCCAATCAGCTCGTCGAACAACATTTCATCGAAAGATTGTTTAGTCGACATTCGACGTCTGGAATCACGCCATGGCGTAAGCATACCGCCAAGTTTTTGCAAACTATTCAAAGGAGCAGTCAACGCCCTATGACAAAACAGCGGCACGGCGCAAGCATCCCGGGAAGGCATGGTTTTGGAATATGACTGAGAAAGTACTCCTCAAACGCGCATATTCATTTAAAATTCATTCGTGACTTACAAGCACATTGGGTCTCAAAACAGTTCTGAGAGATGAGCAGCACTTTTTGTTACTTCACAGATATGAACTGATTAAATTGAGTGGCACTTCGACTAAATGGATGGCGTTGGGATTAAATTCGAGATAAATTTGATCAAATTAATCTGAGCTTTGATTGAATTGATGACAACTTTGATTACATTGGAGTACAACTGGATTAAATTCAAGGACGCTACTATTAAAAATCTTGCACTTCGATTATTATGAGCGAGAAAACGTAGAAACGAAATGTCGTACCAGTGTCAATACCAAGAGATCGTGCCTGGAAACGCTCTTTCACGCGCTCAAGAGAAATAAAGAAAGAAAACAAAATGTCGCGAGTAAAATTATGCTTCTCACAACATTCTTCTTGCTCTGTCGAGTGCTTTGAAGCAGGACTTGACAGCTGGTTGACAGTTTGGGGTAATCAAACTTTCTGCCATACAGTGAAATCTAATGAGTGAATTCCGAGGAGCGGAAAAGCGAGAAAAGCATTGTCTTTTAATTCAATACACCAATAGTTAATCTTATCCTAATATATCCAGTGCAACGAATTAGTATAAGATGCAAGTAAAAGCTCAAACTAGTACAACTTACGGTATGCATTCGAAATGTCTGACTTAGAGTGGTGTCTGAGTTTTGAGGTATTTTTGTCACAGGGCACATGCTATGTCGGTATACTCACTGACCCCGATCTGCTTCAGATGATGTCCGACTAAAGGGCTGTCAAAACAGGACACTATAAAACGCACGACTCCGACAAATCGTGAAAATGGAAGCGGACGCTTCTATTTTTACGATCTGTCGGAGTCGTGAAAATGTTGCAGGAGTCGTGAAAAATTTTACGGTCACGACTGCTCTCCTCGTCAGATTGACGTCACACGCCACCTGCGTCTGGCTCACCTCGCCAACGCCCTCGCGTACCGCCGTCGCCTCGGCTCGAAGGCCAAGGAGGTCCGGCTTTGGGTGGATTTGGGACATTCCTGCGTCGAAGGGCGCGTTTCGCCCGCCTCGGATCTGCTTTCTTTGTCGAGATTCACTTTCGTCCTGATGGCGTCCGATGTGGTTCCGTATTGTGAGCGGAGGCCTTGAGCGATTGACCGACAGTCAACAGAGCGTGTGAGTGGCTCTCCGGACCCACGTGATGAGCAGAGCAAGGCCGCCGTGGAGGAAGCGAGGGGGAGATTTGGCGGGGGACGCTTCCCCCGGCAGCTTTGACGGGAGGAAGTTTCCCCCGACGGCCGGAAGCGGAGCCAGCGGCGCGCCGCACGATTTGCCGGAGTCGTGCGTTTTCTAGTATCCTGTTTGGACACCCCTTTAGAATGGTTTTCGACATCGGGGGATTCACCGTAGCTAAACGGGCTGAGGATGTAACAGACTAATCTAGACGAATATATTTGCGGTACTTGAAGATGTACAGAATAAAAAAAATTATATAAATAAGTGAATAAGTGTATAAAAATCTGAGAAGTTTGTCTAGGTAGGAACACTTACTAATGAGGCATAAGTTAAAATAGGTTATAAGTTTTTCTGTGACTAAACTTATACCACATTTTAACAAAACATTTCTTGCAGGCGACTCGTCGGCATGAACTCGGAGGAGGAGTCCCTGAAGTCTTCTCGGGATTTTTCTCTGGTGCACCGAAGGTCCAAGGAGCCCTTCATGAACTTTCGAAGTTCGAGAAGGGGCAGTAGAGTTTAGGGCTATAGTTTGTTGCAACAATAGAAACGCAGGATAGGCTTCGTAGGCCACATAAGAAACGCAGCATAGGAAAGTGGAAAGGAGGATACCACTAATCATGGTCACCAGAGATATATCTTGTAACACGATATTTGATTGGGCGAGTTGGTTGATACTTTACATTAATAAAATAGCGCAAACTGAACAAGGACGAAGAGGCGCGCGTAGGACAGTAATGGCAATGACTTCACTACCAAGTTTAGTGCACAACCATCCAAGCAATATATACTATCGCGTGCGAAAAAAACGCACATAAACAAAACAAATAAAAAATTTATACATTAAAGTACTTCTCTACCTTGCACAATTGAATCAGATAAAACAAGCAAGAAAATATACATATTTGTCAATGAGACACACCGAAGGCATGCTGCCACACATGTATCCAGCCTTCCTGATAAGAAAAAGGCCTCTATTATTTTTCTTCCTGTGTTGTCCTTTGCTCTCTACAAGATCTTCGTTATTTTCAAAGTTGGTTCACACCAACAACGATTATAGTGCTCAGCGAGATGACCAACTGGATTCGTTCGTAACGATAGACTATATTCGCGAGCTCTGTCATGGAAACACTAACCTGTTTGTTCAATGTAAATGAGGCCACAGCTAAAAGGGATTTCATAGACAACCTCAGTTGCGCAGTCACGTATACAGGACAGGATGTCTTTTGTGTAACGAACACATGTATGTCCAGTAAGCATTGAACATATCTTGCCAAGCTTGTAAGGAGTAGAAAAAAGATTAATACCGCATCTACCAGCTATATTTTTAAGATTGTGCAAAAGTTTATGCATATAAGGCACAAATTGCAGTAATTTTTGTTGATCTGTTCGCCAGTACTTTTTTTTCATTGTGTGACCCTTTAATTTTTTTGTAAAAGGCTCTCGCAAACACCTTATATTAAAATGGTAGAGGTACCCCGCAGATCTACCTTCTTGAGCTGAAGTTCGAAGCCTTTCAGAAAGTAGTCGATTGTTTGAAGCAGATAGGTCTGACACCGGCACGTATCCAGGAAAAGGAAGGGAGCATGCCCCCCCCCCCCGAATCAAAACCCTGGCTACATGCCTGGTCTGACAACTGCAAAAGTGAACAGAATTTGTTCACAATGCCTGAAGGCATGTTTCAAGACAAAACCAAATCGGCCATGAAAAATAATTTTAGGTCATGTAACTTTCGACCTAAAAAACAGAAGGCAACTGCGCTCAATATGCTAACGGACCTGAATCTGAATAGCCTACACTCTAAGAAATAGGGGGTGTACAGGAGTACTCCCCTTGTCGCATATGTAACTCCCCGAAACTACATTTTGACGGTCAGTCCACTGACGTCGAGCTGGCGATACCAACTTTTACAAGCGGCTTGATAGCTGTTGGATATAACGTACTAAATAGCTAATGTGCGTATCAAAGACTACAAAAAAATGACTGAGGTTTTGCAGCAGGGCCAAAGGAACCTTGATTGGCTTAATGTAGACTTTAATGAGTACATTAGCTATTTTAATCAGTTGTATCGGTCGACTATCAAGCCGCTCGTAAAAGTTGGTATCGCCAGCTCGACATCAGTGGACAGAACGACGAAATCTAATTTTGGGGAGTTACAAATGGGACAAGGGAGTACCCCTGTACACCCCTATTTCTTAGAGTGTACGGAAGGCAGTTAACAAGGCTGAAAGTGCTTTTTTATGTTTTTTCTCCGGGAAGATTCATAAACCAGAGTGCCTTTTACTAGGGCACTCCGGTATAAATTGTCATCGCGAACATAGTCTATTGCTACGAAGCAATCTAGGTGCTCATCTTGCTAAGCACTGTAAGCATTGTAGGCGTGAACCGCTTTTGAAAATGACAAAGCTTTTAAAGAGAGCAAAGGACAAAACAGAGAGAGAAATAATAGAGTAGATTTGTATCAGGAAGGCTGGAGACAGGTGTGTCAGCATGCCTTCGGTGTGTTTCATTGACAAAGAATGGTATTTTCTAAGTGGTTTTATTAATTCGATTGGCGCGTGGTCGATAACAAATTTAATGTAGAATTTTTGTATTTGATTTATTTATGTACGGTTTTTGTTACAGGCGATGATATATATTGCTTGGGTTGATGTGCAATGTGTGCCTCTTCGTCCTTGTTCAGTTAGCGCTATTTTACTAATGACCAGAGAACTTTCCGGGAGCACCTTGGGCCTTGTTTCTTAAAAACCTGCGACAGACTATAGGCTATGTTTCCTTCACTTATCCATTGAATATTTTTTACCAACACTACTTATGTGAATTTGGAGATTTTGTTATTGAGCGGCATCCACACCATGAGAAACTTCGGCATCACCAGCTATATGTGCATGTACATGTGATACAACAGGAGCATTCAAATACATTCACGAAATGGTGCATTTTCCAGAAGTGGACTTATAAAACCAGACAAGTGATACAGCTTGTCCCATAAATACGTTTACAGTGTTTTTTTCTTTTTAAGTGGAAAAATCCACAATGCATTGCCAAATTGTCCGTGTCCGCTCAAATGTAGTGGTACAAGTCCGGACCCGATGCCAATGTTTTTGAACTTGCCATCTTATTCGAAAGTTTTAAGTGCTTTTCGGAAAGTTTCAGTGGGAATGCAAAGCCCGTTCCTGTAAGCTCGTGCACCTTCGAATGAATTGCATTAACATCATAACCTTGAAATACAGGCTTTCACCCTTGTTAGTGTTAGACTGGTGGCAGCTCTTAAAACCCGCTTGCTCTACTGACGTCGAACTCCTGGTTAGCTCAGCTGATAGACCGCTCCACTGGAAAATAAGAGGTCCCTAGTTCGATATCTTGGCCAGGCGGATTTCTTTTCAGCCGCGCACCAGTCATCTAGCTGTGATTGGAGGTTTGTGTTTGTCCACGTCACGACCAAATAGAGTGCTTGAATTTTCAAATATGCGACTTTTCTTATATTTATAATACTGTAGGTGTTGCCTACAATATGGGTGGAATGCCGGGCAGTGTTTTTGTCGGGGCTCCCGACTTACCGGAGTTTGTACGCTAGATGGATGGATGGATGGTAATGGCTATATTCTTTGTAACTGGCGGCAGCTTGCGTTACCTAGCCTAACATTTAAAATTTGTATAAATGATTTTCTAACTCAACCCCCTCCCCCTCTTTAAAGTTTTCCCATTACTTATTTTTATCTGCATTTTCACCTTTCCCTACATCTTTTCCACCAATATTTCAATATCCTCTTAGCTACCGCAATTCTTTCCATATCCATTCATCCATCCATGTCTGCAAATCCCAGTGCCGCCTCCAAATCCTTAGTCATCCCCCAAGAGGGTGGGACGAAGCCCCGTGCACCTTAAATTATAAGTGCTATAGTTTCCCTTTCGCGGTTGCATACGTCGCGTAGAGTGTCTATTTTCTGGAATTTATCGCTTTATGTTTTCGTATTTAGCACCCCCGTTCTAGCTTCAAACAGCAATGAGCTCCCCAATAAATTATCATATAACTGTTCCTTTTTTATTTCTTGTTTTTATGCCCAGTATATTGTGAAATCTGATTTCCCCCGCATTCTTCCTTCCCACAATTTCCTCTCAGCATCCTTTACTCCCTTTTCTACTGATATGCTCTGATCGGCCCCATCTCATTGAATTTATTTAGATCTCAGCTTGCGGGTTTGGTTTGTCCACTTAGTGTTTAGACTTTCATTATATATACTTGTACACTTTCCCTGCCCACCGCGTATACTCAATTTCAGCTAGTCTTTGTTCAAAGTTTACTTTACTGATCGCTTCTCTACTTTCGAAAGATGTCCAACTCATATTCCCCTGTACTACATGATTTGTGTATTTCCATGTGCCCACATTGCCAACCTACCCACACTCATTTTCTGAATCTCTAAACCTGCTTGGATTTCTGACCTCATACACAATACCGCATTCCCAAATGACAGTCCTGTCACCATAACTCCCTTACATTCATCTCTAACCGCTTCATATCTTTTACAGTTCCACAGTGCCCTGGGTTTTATAATAGCTGAATCTCGTTTCCCCTTCTTTATACAATATTTTCATGTTCTTTCGGATATTTTCTTCCCTCATTTACCCATACTCCCAGATATTTGTACTTTTCTACGTGTTCTATCACTGTTTCCTGTATCTCCAGGCGTTTCCCCTTCCTGTCTTTGAAAACTATTATACCCGACTTGTTCCCACTGAAGTTTAGGCCTAAACTGTCCCCTTCCCTGATCCGAATCCTAATTAGTTCCTGTGTTGTCTTACGACTTTCTGATGCGAGCACAATGTCGTCTACATACATTGACCCTGGCAATACTTGATTTACTGTTTGCCCTTCCTCCATGTAAGTCTGGTCAAAACCTAGGTTGCACTCTAATATATTTTCCATCTCACTGAGGTATATCATAAAGTGCAGGGTAGACAATGGGCAACCCCGTCTAAGTCCTTTTTCTATTGCTGCTGGTATTGTAGTTTCGGCTTCCCATGTTATAACCACCCTATTTTCCGTATATACCCGTTCTAAAACCTGAACCATGGTTCCCCTGAACACATATCCCTTCAGTTGGTCCCAAAGTTTACCCTGATTTACGTTGTCATATGCCCCTTTTATGTCCAAAAATGCCACCCCTAATGGCTTTTGACTTGGCATTACTATCTCTATGCATGAGTGGTTACGACTAAGTTATCTAGCCGTCTATCCCTCCTGACACCGTTTTGAAGCTTCCCCAGAATATGCTTTCTTTCTGCCCATTCTTCCATTCTTCTTACAATTTGTATACCTAGTCTGTATATTACTGAAATTTCTATGATTGGTCGGTATTCTTTGATAATTCCTTTGTCTCCCTTGCCCTTGTATAATAATCTCATACTGCTCAATTTCCAGTCCCTGGGTACCTCCCCTCCCATAATTATCTGGTCAATCACCTGCGTCAGTTTAAATTTGCTTGTTTTGCCTAGAACTTTTATCAGCCTCATAGGTATGCCGTCTGGACTCTTTCGCAGTTCCAGCCGGAGCCTTTCCTTCTGTTTTTTTTTTACCCTGTGGTCCTTTTATCTTCTTCACTATGGCCCCCACTTGTGTTGTGTAGACGGTATCATTCCCCACGGCCTGATCTGGTTCTAACTCCAAAAATACTGCTTCGATTGTATGTCTAATGTATTATCTTGCCTCTTCCCCCTCTACCTTTGTCCCTTCCTGTGGTGTTAGTGTCTACTGGTATTCCTCAGTCTTTTTTCCCTGTGCACTGATGTGTTCCCAGAACCTTTTTGCCACATCTCTATCATTCTGCTTTATCTCTACCATTCACTAGACCCCTGCCCTCCCAATTTTGACATGTATCAATGCTGATGTCTCCAGCTTTTCTTCCTGAAAGTCCTCCCATTTTGATGCTACTTCGGCTGGTGTGGCCCCCTTTTTCTTTGCCCATTTGTGATCTCTAGATACCGCTTGGTGTCTCGATATTTCTGCCTTAACCTCTTTATCCCACCAGCTGTCGAGCTTGAGTTTTAGTTTTCTTCCCCCTCGTTTGATTCTATATTTCTCTAACTTTCTTTTGAAAACACTAACTAAGTCTTGATATGCCCATTCTCTTTCCGGTTGCTCGAATACTATGTTCTCGATTCACTTAGATAGCTCCTGTAATTGTTTATAATTTAAATTGTTTCAACCCTCTCGTTTTTGATTTTTCATTTCTGGTTTTAGTGTGCCAAATCTGATTTTGATCCTCTTATGGTCGCTCCTCAGACGTTCTGTGTTTTCGTCATCTATTTCCATACATCATAATCTGCTGTATAGCTTCCAGCGACCTTAACTAGTAGTCAATAGTCGAGTGCGTGTTCTCTCTTTCCACGTTATTTTTCCACCATATTTTACCTGAGTGCTAACCAATACCAGTTCAAGAGCTTCGCACAACTCGTCTAACATCCTCCCTGATGTATCCATACAGAATATGAACACAGGACGACGATGGCACATGAAAGAAGTGTATTAGGCCGGTCATCCTGTTTCATTGGGTTATAAATGTCCTAGGCTTCTAAAATTATTTTTGAGCCGCGTTGTCGTGCTGCACCCTAGAGTGGAAGCCAGGCCGCCCGAGATGTATGGGATGCCTAAGGCCGTACTCCTACTCGCTAAGCCTAGGGAGGCCCTTACGTCCCATGGAGGTCTGTGTTTCAAACGGGGGCTCTCACGAAGACGAATGGCGCAATACAAGCGATTTCTGACCTACTTCAAGGGAGCAATCAAAACCGCAACCATGTCACTCCTCTCCATGGCCAACCGGGTCCCAAAGCGCACCGCACGCAGTGGTGGGTGCAGGAATTTTTGAAAGTAGTCTATTGCAACAGCGGCAGTCAGTGTACTTCATGCACGAATAAATAGAAGAAACAATCATGCCTTCTTCTGTGACATTCCACTGATTGGCCAAGAGGATCAATGCAGAATTCCACGTAGGTAAAGGAAAACAATTGACAAGACGGAAGGAGTTCTCAGAGGGGTCAAAAAGGACGACGTAAACAATGTCTTTGAGAACATGAACGGCCCTGCCTGCACCATTATAAAGAATAAAGTTTTCCTCCTGTACTTTGATGACTAACAGGTTATTTTGACTAGGCAGAAAGATTTGACGATCATTAATTGGTAATGAGTGAAATGCCGAAATACTACAGAAGCGGGTTTCTGGTAGATCTCGGCGGAAACGTGTTGGTGGTCTTCTTGGTTTATATGTACGTGCTCTTAACACGAAAAGAAACACCAAGTTTTTGATCATGCATTTGTATAACTGCTCACCAGACGACATGACATGACTTGCACTGAAGTCATATTAGATGCCATTTTGGTGGCCTTGCTGCTGAGCGCGTATATTCTTAAAGTTTCGTTTGGCACCGCCAAATTTGTTTCCCTTGGCAAGAACAAGTGGGATTAACAATAGCATGGTCAGAGGACGTCACTTGCAAGCCAGGTATAAGATAGCTTCAAAACAACTATGGACAATGAGGGACTAATTCTCCAAAGGTGAAGCGCTCACAAGCTTGGTACCGTCGGTGAAGGTGGCTTCCACTGTCATCTCATGAAGGAGATCGGGAACACCTTCCAGGACCTGGTTACGACCTGCAGAGAGGGGAGCAGCGACTTTGCGGAATCCACTCTGAGGTTTGCTTTTTCGTCAGCGCAGTGTAAGATTGTGAGCCGGAGAGGAAGAATCCATTTGCGGTTGCTTGATCTTCCTTCTCCCGCCAAGGGGCGGCGAGAAATGGGGTGATTGTGATTATAAAACATACTACGGCAAAGGGATGTAATAAAAAAAAGACGGTCATGAAAATTTTTAAAAATCCAGCAGGGACCTATTTTTTACAATTGTCTTCGCTCAAAAAGTCGACGTTCTACACTAACTAATGCTACGCTGTTGTGTCTTATTTACAGCCCATTTTTCTTACTTTCCTTCAATATACAGCGTGAATTACAACGAATACAATTAATTTTTTAAAGGTCATTTGAAAAAAGGATAGATATATTGGGCTAACGTTATCAACCGCGGAAGGCATTAGGCTACGAGGGTGAAGTGAACATCACACATTTAGTTACCAAAGGCGTGCTAATTAACTTTTGATAATTTCGCCTTAGCTAGCATTACAACTACACATTTATAGCCAATTCAGGCAACTAAAGTCTGCTCAGAATTCCAAGTCGTGAGGAACGCCAAAAGAATAGTTTGTTCCTCTGAAACCAAATATTTTAGGAAATACTTCGCGCAGTGTACAAAAATTCTGAAAGATTTTTTTTTGTGTGTGGCAACAAGTATAGTCATTACGAGCCAATCCGAAATCGTCGCTTTAGCTACGGTGCAGGTGCACATGGCTTTAGGAAAGACGCGCTACACCCTGATGGCCACTGGGACGGGCAGCTTTCAGGTTTTTTTTTATTTTACCTTTAGTTTCAGAGTGGCGGATTTTATGCAGCCAAACATCGTCATTGAATATTGCAGCGGAACGTAAACTTTTCCTGCTTCCAACAATTGCTACAAAAGATTTGGACGACGTGCGACAAATATTTATTGAAGGTCTCAATCTATATTCAGGGCATAGGGGACCAGAAAAAAATGTGAAATTAGTTATTTAGTAGGCTGCTTAACTAAAGGCTTGCATGCACTTGTTTAACCACAATTTGATCTAGCCGTGACATGAAATTTTTATTAAAAATTTGGTAGTGGGAGCTGTCGTGTCCAGTGACCATATAGAAAGAGATGACATAGGGGGTCACGGCGGACATAAGCAATGGGCAAAGACGTAACGATAAAAGGCATTCGTTTGTTTGTATGCTCATCTCTTATTGTTTATAAGGTACGCTTATGGCACACATGTCGTGTGCCGTGAGCTCTGAAGCGAATAACCACAAGCCCTCGAGGACACCTCCGGCAGGATTGTAATGAATGTGGACCAGCCTGGGACTTCTCAATCGGGAAATGGTCCGGCCAAAGCGAGGACTCCGTTCTTCAATCCGTTTGCCGTGAAACTTAGAAGCTCGACTTCAGAGACCCAAACGGCTGGAGGAGGTGGATCGCCCAATGGGAGAGGTATCGATTCATTTCAGGACTCCACTACGAAACTAAACGACCCAGGTGGACACATTTATTTACACTATGGCTGTCGCTAATGAGCTTCTCATGGCAGTGTTCTGACCAAGGAGCTCTCCAGACAGTATCACCCTATTGAGAATCCGTCCATGGGGCCCACCAGGAGTTATGAAATGTTTTGCCGTACCCTTTAAGAATGGTGGAGGGTTTGAGGTGTTCGTCGAAGTTTTCTAAGGGGCCTGACGCACCCGTCAAGAATTCCTAATGGGTGTAAGAGACCCGGCATTGTTTTTTTCAGAGGGCTTTGGGGTCTGTCCCCGCCTTTTCGTGAAGTCACTGCACCCATCAAAGTTGTTTTAAAGGGTCAGTGGGAGAGCTCGCGTGACCCTTCACAATATATGCGTCGGGAAAGCCACTTGGCCATCGGGCGGGCGCAACGAGTCTTGGAAATTGAGGAGACGTTCCCCATCTCTATCTTGTCGTGACATTGGCTAACGAGGCCTCATCGCTTTGCCTGTGTGTTCTGTGTGCGTGTTTTAGGGGCTGGAAAAGGAGCTCCCAAGGACGCCAACTCCTCACTCACGAGGGAGTGAGGGTGCGTGTTGAAAATGGGAGAGAGACTTTTTGTGTTGGTTTGAAGATAAGCTGTCTTTGTCAGTCGAAATACAACCTTCGTCAGAAGCTAGTCGCCCGTTTCTTTTTCTGCTTCAACGGGCGCAAACTAAATGAGGAACAACGAGCGGACACTCAGTGTCGGCTTCCCGTCCCATGCGCGGGACCGATCTTCTAGAGCAGCTGGGTGTTCGGATAAAGAAGGTATCTTAGTGTCCTGTTTCATGCGCATCTTCGCCCGTCCGGCTTCAGAAGCATCGAGTGAGCGAAAAAGACGCTGGAGACGCCACCGTGACGGACCCAAGGGACGACACCGTAACTGTGCTCAGGATTTCTCAAGGGCGGCGGATGTTGCTTGCTCGTTTCGTGGTTTTCGCTAAACGTGCTACTGACAGCGTATGTGTGAGCGTGTGGTGCACCTGCTTGGTTTTATGAGCTGGACAACCGTACATCTCAAGAATTTACCAAGCGGCATTGTGAGTACATCAAAGCATAATTTTTGGCGACAAAGAACTTGGTTGTCCCCATTTGGTGGGATCGCTTTTGTCTACAGCTGCTTGCGCATGGGACTGAGTCAACTTTGGATCTTATTGTCTTTTTTTGTTGTTAAAACATAAATGCAATAAAGTTGCAATAGCGTTTTAAAGTGCATTTTTGATCTATACACCTTTTCTGCGTGGGCGCCGCCATCTTTAATCCTCGAACTTCCGGTATGCGTGAAAACATCGCTTTCTTCTCGCCTCGACCGTAGAACGTGTTAACATTTTAATTGCAACCGTCAGTTGTTCTTGTTTTTATACTTTTTTACTTATTCAGGGCTGTAATCTCTTGCTTTTTTTCCGGAACGCATACCGGATATGGAGACAACGTGTCAGGGTGCGAGGCTAAACGAAAAAGGTGTATAGTTCACTGTCATTTGGGTGTCTAAAGGATTGAAGGGCTGAGGGGGTTGAAAGTCTGAAGGGCTAAAGGGGTTTGAAGGGCCGAAGGGTTGATGGCTGCGAGGTTTGAGAGGCTGAAGGTGTTTGAAGTGCTGAGAGGGTCCCATACCACATCAGGCTTGAAGTGTGTTTTATTTTTTCTCAATATGACTGGCAGGGCCAGGACAGAACAAGAACCGAAGATGGGTTCCGAGCAGGAACATCAGGAGACAGGAGGGTGTCTCACTATAAACTCTATTTAATACGTCTCTACATAAGTATTTACATCATCAGAGACCACACTTTCCCAGCCACTCGCTGCTTCCTTTAAAGGGTTACTTGGCCCCACCTCCCTAGTAGGGAGTGCCTGCAATAATGTTCGCAGCCAATGGTAGCGAAGCGTTTGTTCCCAGAGTCCGACCCCGCCCAAGTATCTTTCCCTCGCACACACGTTCAGCTCGCATTCGCAGACGTCCCTGAACGTGGCGGCGCCTTGTTTGCCTCAGGCCCCGCCGTCGCCGTCCAGTCTGGATTGAAGAAGAGAAGGCTTCCGGAAACGAGAGATATTCCGGCTGATCCCTCAACCGTTCTTTGCAAGAAGAGGCTTTACTCGAGCACTCTGTCAACGGGAAGAGACCGGCTTAACCGTTTGTCCAGGTGTGTCGCACCGCCAAGGCGGCGCTGGACAAAGTTTCCAGCTATTAGCGCCTTAGACGGCCAGTCGCCGACTGTCAATGGGATGCCACTCCCCCTCCCCCACCTCCCCCTCCTGCTCGGGGGCTGAGAGGATGGAACGATGCCACCACGGGCCTATCGCAACAGCACCTCCGCCGCCATTGAGCTCATTGGAAGAGGAGAATCAATTCAGCGCTGCTGCGCTGATTTAATCAGTGCCTAGCTTTCTTGGAAGATGGTTCGTTATTAGCTACCAACTTGGTGACGTACGCGAGGCGCGGGACCGACACCTCTGAAGAGGGAGATTTCAACTCAGGTCTCAAGAGAAAGGCATTGACGAGACAAACATAGACCGTGTGAACACTAGTGGCGTCACCAGGTACCGCGCCCAGATCTTCAGACAGCTTCACAGCAGTCCTAAATGAGACAATTTTGGCGTCAATCGCATTGTTTGGAAGATACGCGGGCTCTTCTACTGGTTGCAGTGCCACTATCACGTTAAGTTATGGTAGCACTGACCCAAATGCGACCTGTGCGCCTCGCGTGAGTGCCCGTACAAGAAAGCGCACGCGCCATTGCAAGAATGCATCAGTGGACCACAGTTTAAGCGTATCGCTATTGATGTTCTAGGTCCAATACCACGATCAAAATCTATAAACCGGTATCTTCTCGTCATTGCGGACTATTTTTCGAAATGGCCCGAAGCCATCGCTATTCCTGGTCAGACTGACTGTTTTGTGGCGGGTGATCTTGGTGACTTACTGAATATCCCGATACGGCTCACTCTTGTCGCTGCATTCAGACGAAGGGCGAAAATTTGAGTCCCAAGTTTTTTTTCAAAATGTTTGTTGACAGTTTAACATAACCAAAACAAGAACGACGCTACTCCATACTCAGTCCATTGAACTCTTGTAGCGCTTTAATCGCACCATACCGCAGCATTTAGCAATGTTTGTTAACAGCCACCAAGACGACTGGGATGACTTTGTCTTTTATTTCTGCACCCATACCAAACAGCGGTTCATGAACTCACCGGGTATACGCCTGCTATGATTCTCTTTGAGTAGTGGGAAATTAGTATGCCATGCGAACTCGTTTTCTCAAGACCTCCAGATCATCCCTCTCAACCCAGTAGTATACCAATGACTTGATGATACGTCTTGAACAGATCCACGACTTCGTTAAAAGCTGCTTGTCTATCAGCTTCCACCGCATGAAAGCACGCTATGACGAGCACAGCACGCAAGAGGCATTTAAACCGGGTGACGGAGTGTGGCTGTATAATCCACTACAAAAACGAGGACTTTCATCGAAACTTTAAAAAACTGGCAAGGGTCCTTCACTGTTGTCGCGCGCTTTAACGATGTCGTGTACCGTGTGAAAGACAAGACTAGTTCCCGCATATTTTTGGTACACAGGATACGAGGGCAGCTTTACCTAAAATGAACATCAGAAGTAGTTATTTTGGAGGGGGATAGTGTGACGATAGTAAGAAGAAAAGGAAACGTCACTTCGGGGACAGCTTGGGGCGAGATAACGTTTAAATTAAAGCGATACAATGTGTATACCCATTTGAAAGTATTGTAGCGGTGCGGCTGAGGCGCGTGCCCGAACCTACTCAGGACGACGACAATGCGCGCGACCTTCTGCTCTAATCTGGCCGTGGACTACATCTAGCAAATTAAAATCCGTAACATTGCTTTCAGAAGTGGGATCACTAGCATAGAAAGTCATGCAACCCGGAAAGCACTCTATGAGGATGAAAGTTCTCACCGACGCGGACCGCGCCAACATATCAAGGAGCCATAGTATCGCGTCTAGATTACCTGAAGTCGCAGATCTTCAGTCCGGACCTCCCGAACAGACAAGTTACCTTTTTACCATGATCTAAACGACTACTCTTTGGGCTCGAAATGAAGATCCTACATTCGCTAGTGGCCATGTTGGCATTCCAAAGCTTCAAGTCATCAAGGCGCGTAAGTGCGCGTTGGTTTTGAATGCTTCCATGACCATCGATGTGGCCATTCATATAATGGGGACATGAGCGGCAATCTTAACAAAACCTTCCAGCTTCTCCTGGATTTCGGCCTTGTAGGCGTATTTTATTTTCGGTGTTGATTAATGCCCAAATGTGCAGTGAGCCATTGCACAGTTATGATGTGTGCCAGCATGAGAGCTCTACCCAGACGTGTCGCCAGGAATTACGACAACAAAAACAGCGGTGGCCAGGTGTGAAGACCCCGCACATCAACTTCAAAATGTACTAGTGTGCCGGAACTTTGTCGCGGAGGAACTGAGACGATGGCGTGCAATTCGTAAGTGTTCAAAATGAGAGTATCGACTACAACATCTGCGAAAAAACTGTATATATTTAATTGAACATGACAACGTTGTTATGCAGAATGAACCGTCCTAGGACAAGACAACCCTTAAAAACATAAGGGGGAATAGTGTAGCGGTGCGGCTGAGGGGAACTTGTATTTTTATATAGCAGGTGAGTGTCACTGCCCCTGTTAGTGGTCACTGCCCATGAGTGTCACTGCTCATGAGTGTCACTGCCCCTGTTAGGGGTGAACCATATTCGTAAATAAATAAATAATAAAATAGCAAATAAGAACCCAAAGAGGATGACGACGATGTACGCGATTATCTATTCTAATCTGTCCATGGACATCTAGCAATTAAAATCTGTAACAGTATAATATTATCGCCAATAAAAGGTAAATTGTCCGAAAGCAACATTTAATACGAGTGAAACTTATGTAAATGAAATTTTCAAGATCAATTTCTTTATAGAGATTTTTTTGTGTACCTCTCGTTTTATGTGACACTGTGTTTTCCCAACATAAACTGGATGACCGATTCGTAGACACCGACTTCGCTGTACCCTTATCAGGTCCGGTACAAATTATATGGAGGATAACCGTCACATTCAGAAGGCACATTAATATAAAAATGCGCGAGTTAACCTTTTAATTATTACGTTTTTGTATCACGCTGCAATGGCAGTTTGAAAGGCAGTTTTTATTAGAGCCAAAACCAATTTGCAAAATGCTAAAGGCAGGCAACGTGCTTTAAAATATTTCTCGATTGTTTTATTGTCATTTCATTCCCCATATATTTTTTTTACCAAACAAGATGCATCCTTTTCTTTTATCCGTTTAAATAAACTCAAGCACAAACTTCCGGCGCAACGAGCTGGTTAGGCCAACCAAGCAACTTTAAAAGCATAATGTAAGCAAGTTCATTTCATTCATCTGCATAGGTCGACTATTTCCTTCTTAGAGACCACGAAGAGTTGAGAGTGACCCGTGAAGTATTCCACGTGGTTCTTGAGACTGATGGATGTTGATAACCTGTTTCTACGTAACAAAATAATAAATTATACATGTATACGTCACGGACAAATCAGTGAGAGGGCCTCTAAGGCAGAGCCACCTGACAAAAACTGGCGGCATCTTCGTGAATAACACCGTCTTTTCAATACATTCAGTTTCGGTGCATTAATAAGACGAATAAGAAACACCGAGCGACAGGGCGGAGGGAAAGTGGTTAGCATACTTCACCGGTGATAAGGAGACCCTGAATTCGATTCCCGGCACCCCAAATATAACTTTTCAATTGCTTTCAGACGTTTTTCTTTTTTCATTTGATCAGTGTGGTTTATCTACAAATCTTGAATGTGCATTTCCTTTTTCTATATAGTGCACATTTACCATTCCCAAATTTTATTTTAAGATCTCAAACACAACCTGGCTGTTAAATTGTAAGGTATAAGACAAACTTGTTTCAGACATCTTAGCCATCTAAATACTGAGTGGCAATAAACTCTGGCGGCTGTAGGTAGGATCAAACGATAACACACGACTATGCTTCTTTCTGCCTTAGTTCGACCGCGCAGCTGGCGCTGCGAGTTGAGGCTCTAAGGTGGTCTTCAACTCCTTTAGGCAGGCGCAGTTGCAGGCCTTGCGGCATGTGCGCGAATAAAGATGGTTCCTTTGTACGGCACTGCCCGAGCATCTGTCCTGAAGATGTTGGCCTCCACCCACCATCAGGGACTGCGATAGGACACAGGTGCGTTTCGCACCTTTCCTGTGCTTAGTTTGCACGAGGAAGCTAATGAACCACCCCTCGAAAACGAAAGATTCGCTTTCGGTTTTATGTACTCTGTTAGAGTTTGCTCATTCCTCCAGCAACCTATCCGTGATAATCTCCAAAGCACCAAGTTCTAAAGACCGTTGAAAAAAATCCGTTGTTCCTTCCTTTGTAAGTAGCTCTGGGTATCTAAAAAGATACCCAGAGAAACTCATGATACGAAAATTTTTGCAGCTTCAAACACAATATGGTGACTATACAAATTTTTCTGCAGATGGAACTAAAACAGAGTCCGTTCTTTGCAGATGTTTAATAGGATGTACCATCTGTAAAGCAAGTCGAAAGGATCAACCCTTCACCTACCATTTCAACAGCCGAGCTCTATGGCCTGTTGTTAGCTGTTGACTACATATCTAAAATAAAAAAAGGCTTTACACCTCAGTTATCTACCCTCCTTCTCCGAGCCCTCTGGGAGCCTTCAAATCACTGAAACGCAACATCAACCCACTTGTTCTTAAACTACAGAACAAGATCATATCTGCCTGAAACAAAAATGTTTAAATAACTTTCTGTTTTGTTCTAAGACATGTCGGCATCCCAGGAACTCAAGAGGGCTATCATGCGGCGAATTCTGCTAATGAAAAAAAAGTAGATATACATTAACTACTTTTTAATGACTTCTACACTTCCTTGGGACGTTTCATCTAAGCTAAGTGGTAACACGAGTGTAACAATGAAGCGCACAACAAATTAAATACGGGGAAACCTGTACTAAGGGAAAGGGAGAATGAAGGGCACCAGGAAAGGTTTTGTGAAGTGGTACTGTGCCAGTTGCGAATCGGTCATACGTGTCTGCCGCATGGGCACCCCTTGCATGGGGAGGATGCTTCAAAATGTGAGCACTACAATCTACCATTGAGCATCTTATAAATTCTAATTGAATGACATGCGTATGCTAGGAACGGTACAAATAATTTTCGCAAATGTATGCAGAACATAGTCCTTTACGTTTAGCCTCTTTACTTAGTGATAAACCGCCGATTGCAAATGATTGCTTTTCTAAATGATTAACGATGTCGGCCTCCCACACCAACTATAATTTTAATTTATACTCTGAACTCATGTTTACTATGTTGACCACAACACTACCTACTGTAGCCCTTCCTTCGGTATAAACTTCTTATGCAATAGTCCTGGTAATTGGTGCATTATGGCCATATAAGCTTTTGCACTAAAAGCCATGATAAATCAATCAATAAATCAAAAAGTACTGTTTCTCTAGCTCATGTCATACTGTGCCATATCACAGTGTTTGTCAAAAATGAAAGCGAACCTTCCACACACTTGCTCCGTGGCTAGGCAAAGTCGTCTATACACATGGCTCTTCTTCCCCGGTGTCATGAATTATGGTGAAATAAAGTATGGCTCAATGCAGATCGCTATGGCTGCCTTTATACACATCCTTTCATCGGAACATACTAGGCGAGAGGATAAGGTAAGTGTTGAAACAGAACTAGACCGTCCTAAAACAGCACCAAAAGGAAAAATTAAAAGGGTCGCTGTCAAAGTTCCAACCCTGTGCGTCCGCGTGGGATCTACGTGTTCTGCCACCACTGTCACTCTTAAAAAAAAATTGACCGCATCTCCACGTGGTGAATGATGTTGATTAGGGCGAAGCTCTGGTGGTGCTTGTCTGCGTAGACGCTGAGCCGCAGCATGCGGATCCTTTCGTTCGTTTTCATCCATGTAGCAATAGAATGTGTGGTATAGAACGTGGTTATATACGCAATTGAGCATTTGACCGCAGCGCCCTCTCGTCTATAAACGTTCAGCCAATGCATCCAAAGTTTAACGCGATTATATACGTATTTGACCGCAGCGCCCTCTCCTGTATAGACGTTGAGCGGCTACATGCAACGTTTCATCCATGACATCCCCAGCTCTTGAGTTACTACCACATCTCAGAGCCCCCTACTCGTCCCGCAGTCGTGGCCGAGTGGTTAAGGCGGTGGATTCGAAATCCATTGGGGTCTCCCCGCACAGGTTCAAATCCTGTCGACTGCGCAAACAATTTTTTTTTCATCTTTTTTTTATCGTCTGTTTTTTTCTTTTTTTTTTTCCTACACGAGCACGTGAGCTCACGAGCAGGAGCACCGGACGCCGGAGCCACATACGGACATGGCTAGCCCCTGAGGAGCTTCGCCCCTAAAAAAGGTTATATATATTTTTCTATAAAGGGAGGAACGATATTTTCCCCTATATTCCTTTAGAAACGGAGCAACATTCGGTCCTGCAAACGGGGGAGCAAAGTTCCTCTTTCGTCTGCGTAGCGATATGGCGGGTCCAAATCGAGTGAATCGAGCTCAGTGATGCTTAACAAGGACGCCAGAATTGGAACGCAGCCACGATTGAACCGAAAAGAACTAGCTTTAAAAACGTCAATGCAACCGAGACGTCTGCGTGTTTCAACTAGAAGACGGAATCGCGGGCGGCCTTCGCTGTCTGTGAAGCTGAATCGACTTTAAAATATTTATAAAACAACGCGCGCGAAGTGCTCGAAAAACGAAACCAAAAGAAGGTTCTCCGTTTGCCTGGAGAAGGAGAAAAAGTATCCTTCCTCCCTTCTTCTCGTGTCCGCTTGGGGCGCGTCGGTAGAAGGGGGGGGAACGCCCCGTTGCTACTTTTTTCCTCCTCTTTTTCTTATAGGTGTACCTCGTGTCATTCGAACTCAAATGGGGCACCGTGTTCTTAAAATACGTTGAAAAACGTAGGTGCTATCTAAGTCACAGTTAGCGGAAACACGGGAGCGCACGGCATGATGTACCATCAGATCACTCTAACGGCCAGGCGCGCAATCAGCGGCGTAGACTTTCCATTTTCCCGGGGGGGGGGGGGCAGGCTGAGAAGTTTTCCGGGGGGGGGGGGGTGCTGCGCGTTATTTTTCGCCAGAACTGGAGATTGAAGCTAACGAAAGCACGCTGGGATTCCATTTCCCATGTGTTTTGTCAATAAAGGCAACGTGGGCGTTATTTTGTTTACATGCCACTAGTATAGAAGCTCGTTACATGGCACGTAAACAACGTCTCGGTAAGGATCATGGCCCGGGCCGGGGGGGCTCTGCCCCCCCCCCCGGATCTCACCAGGGGGGCCACGAGCCCCGATGCCCCCCCGAAGTCTACGCCTATGCGCGCAATTGCAACTGCAGAGACGCGAATGCTCAAGAGTAGCGCTCCGGGCCGTTAGAGCGCTCTGATAGCACCCGATGCCACGCGCTCCCGTGTTTCCGCTAACTGTGACTTAGATAGCACCTACGTTTTTGAATACGTTACTCGTCACCAAGACTAAAATAAACGCTTTTCTCCGGTTCAAAGGTAAAGCGTTCCGTCGGCGTTACTTGGAATGTATTGATCTTTTCTGGAGCATTAGCTACTTTCTAATGTTTTGCGTCGGTAATATTTCATCGCTTTTCAACAAATCCATAGACGTGTTCAGTTGGCACACCAGCGTTATGTCAATTTGAAGAATCCCTAAGGTATGAGTCTTTTTTCTGCGGTTTTACGAATCTGTTAAACATGTGCGTAAAAACATAGATTCAAACAAAAGTATTTCCTCACTTTGATGTCCTAGATAGTTGCTGACAGAATTGTCCCTTTGTGCTTTAGAATAGCAAGATTCATAAATCGAAATTTCTTCCATAAATTGAAGAATTACCGGACACTAAGAGTGTGGCATGGCCTCTCGTCAGGTGCACTCAAAAGTGCTCTTTAGTCAGCTGTCCCATGAGACAATTTTGTACAAGGATGTATTGAATCAAACATCTGAGGCAACTAAGACGTGAGGGCGGGTATCAGTGGGGATTCTTATTGTAAGAAAGCGGAGAGGATTCTTTCTTGGTGAGATCGCATTGAATCCTAATTGTACAAGATTCATTCGGAGGGCAGTGATTTGGAAAGGGCATCTCAGCGCGCTACCGGACCGCGGGGATAAACTTGGCCAATGCCTCGCGCACCGTACATTGAGCATTGGGAACGACCTAGGGTACTTCGAGGTTCGACCCTTGAGGCACAGAGGATAGAAGAGAATATCTCAATTGGTTAGCCGAGCGAACCCTGTTGTGCTTGTTTGTTGAATTCTAATCCCGAAGGAGAGGACCGTTCACGGTAATAGAGCTCAATGGATATCTTCAGCGATAACTGTGACTGTACTCACAAACTTGGTACTCATCTTTTCTACTTTCTCTCTATTGCTTTTCGTCCTAAAGATAGCAGGCGCGAGCTGTGGCATAACCAGGTTTTGTAATTTGTGTTGTACACGTTTCTATCCACAAGTGACCAAATGCCGTCACTCGTTACTCCATGACAAAGTAACGAAAATAGGTTACTCCTACTTTCTTCTGAAAAGTAACTAGGTCGTTACTTCGTTACTAATGAAACTAGATGCAAGTAACGCGTCACTTGTAGCGTTTTGTGTTGCATATGTCTGCTTTCGTTCATCATTTTAAAAGCCGATGTGAGCACAAGTCATTATATAGCTTCAATTCCAAACCGTGTTGACCGATTGTGACGTCCGACATTCGTACAATCTGATTTCTAAAATTGTTATTATATAATGTCTCACCGATCATTTGCCCTCCTTTGTCCATGACCTCGCACAAACCAAGACCATCTCTGGCAAGCTCCTGGACCTAGAAAGTAAAACAGACGGCACACAAAATAAAAATGTATCGACGCTTTAAACACGTGCCAGATTGAGCCGCCATTGCCGACCCTCTCTCGTCTTGACGACATGCCGAGCCACTGAAACGGGCTTTGACGAGCCTTAACAAAGGCCTATGCTAGGGAGAAGGAAGCAGTAGCACCTAAGGTGGCAATAACCAGTCCGGCTGTTCTCAACACGCGGGTGCGGACCGTTTATCTCTGACTGTCGTCAGGGCCTCCGCTGTTGTTATCCGTACCCCATGTCCCGAAAAAAAGAGGAAGAGACGACAGCAAGGTCAAAGGAAGAAAGCATTGCTGTATGCGTGGTTGATGTCCAAACTGAAAGCGGACGGGAGAACAGTAACTTTCACTGCATATGCGTGTGCTGTGTCGCGGCACACTATCTGTTGTCCTGTTTGAAAGGGCTATGGTTTTAAAAAATAAATAAAATATCACTTCACACAAGAAATGGCCGAAAACTCGGAAGACGCTTAAGCGTCGCCTTATGGCGCATTCACACTGGAAGCGGATCCGCGTTCGCGAAGCCGTTGCGGATGCGGTTTGCGAGCGACCCCGTTCAGACACACCCAGAGGCGGTTGGCGGTTTTTCGGCGATCACTCGTGATCTTTTCAGAGTTGCATTTAGCAACCCTGTCTTACAATCCGAAATCCACTTTAATCCACGATCCACAGCCAAAATTTTGCTATTTTGACACACAAGATTTTTCTTCGGGATGTTCGCACGCATCACGAGTTCAGGCAGCGAAAAAAGAGCCATGGACCCGCAAAACTCGCCTGTGATTCCCTCGACTTCGCCCAGAAGCAAAGCCCGCAAAACTCGCCTGTGATACCCTCGACTTCGCCCACAAGCAAAGCCCAGCTAGGCGCGCCTTGCTGACTCAGAACAGGATGCCTCCGACATTTTCTTCGAAGTGGATCCGCATAAATAGCTAACCTTGTTTTCGGGATAGAGGCCAGTCTTCCCCTCGTTGTTCGCTCTTATCATTTTCGGAGTTGTGAGCGGCACTGCAGAACCGTGGTGCGGGGAATGTGTTCGGTGCTAGCCGGTCGTGGCTTCGTTGGTGGCGTACTCCTCTCGTCACTCGCACATCGATCGAGTCTACTGTTTGTTTGACACTATGCTCAAATAAACGCCGTATCGATTACCTCGGCATTGTCAGGTACGTACACTTTATTTCTTGAGTATGTACCCTTTATTTTTTTTGTTAGTAGTGAACGTTACAGGTCGAGCTAGCGCAGGTACCCTGCCCGCTCCGCGGTAGTGCGTTGGCTACGAAATCAGGCTCATGACGTCTTTATCGGCCTTCGTGGTGGTCATGCACGGTGTCAAAGCTTTCAATAGTTCACGCGACTATCTTATACCCGTGCCACACGGGCAACTCGAATGCCATTTACAACGAATGACATATGTGTGATCGGCGAATCCGCTCGCAATCTGTCGCGCGTGGAATGCGCTACGCCCGGAGTGTCGCGCGCTGATTGGCCGTCCGCTCAAATGTCATTCGTTGTAAATGGCATTCGAGTTGCCCGTGTGGCACGGGTATTAGTGGGTACAAAGCTGACATTTCGGTCGATCAGGGGCGGGTTCCGACGTCCTACGGGCAGAGACTAACAAGGCAGTGAGCTTCGGGCTGTGGCACCGGAATAATAAACGAACTCTTGCCCGAACCAAATCACCGGTGCGAAGCCCGCTAAGATAACGAGCCAATTCTTTTCGTGGCGGATTCAAGTGACGAACGTGAACATCACGTTTCTCCGTTGATTTGTCTGCTGTAACGCTAGGACTACAGCGCCTTGGACGCCTCGCCAGCGACAGGTGCCATCTTGTTTCGAAAGTCCCTGACGTCACGTCAGCGTCGCGTTGAAATTGGTTGCCGCTTTGCGGTTCGTGAAAGCGGTTGGGAGAAATCGGTCCCGAAGCGGTTGGCAAAAACGCGCTCCAACCGCTCGATCCCAGCCGCTTAAGGGGTGTCCAAACAGGATACAACAAAACTCCACGACTCCTGCAAATCGTTGCTGCGCTGCGCTTCCGGCCGTCGGAGGGAAACTTCCCTCCCGTCAAAGCTGCCCGGGGGAAGCGTCCCCCCGCTAGATCTCCCCCTCGCTTCCTCCACGGCGGCCTTGCTCTGCTCATCACGTGGGTCCGGAGAGCCACTCACACGCTCTCTTGGCTGTCGGTCAATCGCTCAAGGCCTCCGCCGCTTTGGAAGTCCCGAAAATGCGAAAGGGAAGACCTCGAGTGTGAGGGGGCGTGCCAGGCGAGCCCGCGTCGTGTCCAAGGTCGTGTCATCGTCCAGCAGTTCTGTGGATTGGATCGGATTCCCGCGGCTCTTGTTCCTAACGTACCTCGTATAGACAAACAAACGTGGTTGGTTTGAAATTTAATAAAATAAATGCTATATTCTTAAGTTCTCAGTGTTTCTACATACAACTAAAAGTCTCCCTTTTGCGCACTGCACGTTATTAATTTTTTTCGAGCTACGAGCGTGGATTTTTACCAAAAAAAGCTGAGCCGAGGCGGCCGAAACGCGCGCTTCGACGAAGGAATCTCCCCAAATCCATCCGAAGCCGGACCTCTTTGGCCTTCCTGCCGAGGTGACGGCGGTAGCAAGGTCGGCGACTTTGTGAGCCGCGGGAGATAGACAGGCATCAGGCATACCATTGACAGGTGGCGTGGGACGTCAAGTCTGATGAGCACCGACGTCAACGACAAGTGGAGGAGGCGAGGAGGCAAGTCGTGAATTTGGCTTGGCCGGTGTCCAAACTGACATTCGACCGACGACTGCCGGACGGTTCAATTTTGACGACTTTTGCAGGAGTCGTGTGGTTTGTAGTAGCCTGTTTGGACAGGCCTTTAGCGGTTGAGAACGCGCGGATCCGCTTCGCGTTTGCGGATCCGCTTCCAGTGTGAACGCACCATCAAAGAGGCGAAGCTTAAGTGAACGGCGTCCGCTAGCGTTATAGGTAGCCGTTGACAAAGCCTTTTCATACAAACCCGTGTTTGTTCCCAACCGGTGCAAGCGTGTGTGCGTGGCTTAGTCGGTAGCGTCACGTGGGACGTGATGTCACGTGACGCGTTTAGTCACATGTGGCTGTGACGTCATGACCCTATTAGCCTGCTCGATTTTGCGCGAAAATTTTCTCGCTAAATTTTGCGGGAAAACTTTCCCGCCAAAGTTTGTGAAAATTTTCCTGCGAGATTTAGCGGGTCGATAGGGTCATGACGTCAAAGCCACGTGTTACGTCAGACATGGTTGCGCGCGTTGCGTTATTAAATTCTTGAGGTCCCACCGACGCCGACCACTGTTTTTATGCGACACGAACTCCCTAAACGCTATCGCGTTAAAGCTCCGACATGCGAAACTGAAGTTATAATAAATGTTAGCCGCGTTGTTTGAGTGCTGTGAAGCTCACTTGGCAGGCTATGAGGGCCACAGCTTCCGGGTGGTTCAAGAGCAGTCCGCGAGCCAGCCGCTTCTGTGCCAGGAATCCTGCCTGGTGCACGAGCAACCCTTCAAGCTCCTTCGGAGTCAGTCGCATCCCTGCAGAGATACAATGGATCTTAGCTTACGGAAACCTGGTTCCCTGAACATGACTCTATGAGGAGACAGCTATGGACTAAATCAATATTTTACCGCGATTTTATATCTTCTTAGTAAATATAAACACCAAAACAAGGCATAAACATCAATGTTTTGTCTGCCTTTGATGTCTTAATTTTCTCCAAAACATTAGGCTTCAGGAACGTCATGCACCGTCTTCCAGCAGCGTTACGCACGAGAGCACCATCTGTTTCCTTCGTGTACAATTTTGACTCTCTAATTGATATAGAGGCACCGCAAAATATTATTAAAAGCTCCATTTTAAGTTCTTGAAGCGATTGATAAATAACAGTATTAGTTAAATATTCGGAGTGTGTTTAAAACTAATCTTTTGAGCTCCACGGTTCAGACTGTGTACGACAAACTGCACAAAAGTGCACGCATTGCAAGATTTATATATTTCTAAATATGTGCAGACATTTGTCTAAAATTAGTTCATATACGATAGATTAATTTTCTTAGAAATGAAGAGGTGTCAAGATAACTTTGTTAGCCTGTACCTATAGACCGACACGCGGAGCGACTCTGTTTACCAACACGCCGGAAGGCCGCGCATGCGCGGTAGCTATGTGGGCAAGAGCAGCCCGGCTCTCCGTGTTTTCGCCATTGCGTTCTATGGCGTGCGCTCGTTGTTGTCGTTGTAGGGACGCTTGTATCTTTATTTGTGCGTCGTGTTTCCTCACAACGTATGTCGTATGCTATGCCCGACTATTTGAGCTCGCTGCCCGAGCCTGAACGGCAGCGGTATCGAAACAAACTGTGCGGTGACGGCGTTGCCTTCGACGATCCGTATGCCGTAAACAAGGCCTGCTGGACTTCCGACGTAAAGTTGCTGCCACCGAAGTCGACGGCTCATGTCGTCGTTTATTTAGTTTTTTCGCAAAGCCAGTTCACGGCCGACACGGTGCAGGCGTACAAGTCTCTCGAGGCCTACGATTACTTCGAGTCGGTTTCCGCACTGCCGGCGGGATCAGCAGTCTGTGGGTCTGCGGAAGTGTGTGTATTCATTAATTGATTAAATACACACAGCGTTTTCAAGTCAAGGTATATTTTTCCTACCCTCATGACCACAAGGCATGACAAGCAGTAACGCTTTGTCCTTTCTGCAGTCTTGGCGGTAACACGTTACAAGTAACGGCGTTGCCGGTAACGCGTTACTTTTTTCAATAACGTAGTAACCTACTCGTTACGTTTTCGACACAGTAACGGGTAACGTACTTACGTTACTATTTCAAGCAACGTGGTTACGTTACTCGTTACTCCTTCCCAAGTCTTAAAGAAATTAGACTTCAATCTTTCCCGTGTTTTAGGCGTCAAGCCATGTTTTTCTTTGCGTTTTTTCCCGTGAGTATTTAGGTGAAACCGTAAGACGAGATAAAGTAATTATGTTCAGTTTCTGCACGAACATAATGTTTCTTGATATATGACCTGTATCGTCAAAACCGTAAAATGTGCTAAATCATAATTTAAAAAAGTAACGCAGAAGTAACGTGCGTTACTTTTTATCGGTAGCGGTAACGGGTTCCTTTTATTTTTAGGCAACGTAGCTCGGTAACGCGTACCTTTTATTTGCAAGTAGCGAGTAACGTATTTCGTTACTTTTTTTCGGTAACGCCTACAACACTGCCGTTCTGTCGCCGATCCTCTTCTGCTGGGTAGCACGGGCGTAGCGAGCCTCCGACGAGCGCTTGGCCGATGCTTTCTGCGCGAACACCATGGGAACAAAATCCCGGTGGTCTTGATCAGGCAACGCTTTCCCTGCACATAAGCAAGCCTCGGGACGGAGATTGAAATGGAAGCCGCACTTGCCTTCAAGAAAGTGTTTGCCGCACAAACGGTCGTTCGCGCGAGGCGACGATTCTTTTCGATCCACGGATATTATCCACCTTTTATGCCTTTCAGAGTCTGCCGGGAACTTGTGGAAACTCACTCCGCTACTTTTCTTGTACATTTCGGTGCAATTAACGGCAACACAGCTTCGCGGCATGCTGAAATGCTATGACGCCCATGCGAAACGTGCGCGCTTTTGCCCACACCCTGCCACACCCCCCGGCTCCGGCGCGATCGCAGCGCCGCCGCAGCTCCGTGACGTCAAGCCCGCGTGTGTCGGTGTATACATGCCTTGCGTTGACGTCGCATCAGCCCCGCCATTGCTCCGTACCGTTCTACCTGTGTCCGTAAATTCTAGCAACCTACATTTGGCCACCATTGAATTTGTTTTTTTCTGGTCAAGGCTTGCTGAGGAACATATTCGATGGTGCCAAATGTATGCCGCAGAAGGCTCCATGCAAGGACACAGGCGCGGAGCAGCCAACGCTGGTACGGTGCCATGCACGTCGCGCAAAACATGTATAAGGTCATAAACTGAGTTACATAAAATAAACCAAATTTCACTACACTTATCTGTGTTATCGATGCTCATATTGGCGAAACTTTCATCTTAGGTTCAGAAACCATCCTCACTTAAATTCAGTGACAAGGACCAGTTTGAGTTGATTTCTTTTTGGAGACCACGTACGGTGATGAAAGTGCCCGTGATATATTAAAACATGGCTCTTCATTCTCAAAGATTCTGTAACCGTGTCTCTAAAGCTCATAAATAAAAAAGTACATGTACACGTGACGAGACATAGAGTGAGAGAAATTTGGATTACAACAAGCACGTACTGCATCCTGCAAGCGTCGTACCGCTTTCCACACGGCGGCGTGTGCTTACAGAACACCTGATTGGTACATTTCGTTTCTGTGCATTAATAAGAGATATATGAAATACAAAAAAGGCAAGGTGGAGGGGTGGGTTGATTAGCACATCAGAGCTAATTGTTGACGCCTTTTGCGTTTCCAGTATGACTGGGTGATTGATCGATTAAACTCCTGGTTACTCATATGAATGTTTTCATCGCGACTATTTTTTTAGACTGGTTAGTCGGCTTAACTTGACACCAGGTAAACGAAGAATAGAATGAAAGCTTCCCATTACCGTTTGTTCGTTTTCCACCCCACCGTCAGTGAGCCACCTCAAATTCGCAAAGACAAGTAGTCTTCAAAAAATAAAAACATCGTGCAACGTTATTGTGCACCGTCATCGTGTACCGGCATCGTTCACCAGGCATCGTGCACCGGCATCGTGCACCGGCATCGTGCACCAGCATCGTGCACCGCACGAAAAATCTGCAGTCCGCGTTCGGTCCTTTGTGTATAATTATTTCGTAAAACTTAACCGTCATATTGTTAAGCCAGTGGCCATAAGCCATCGGCTATGCATTGGCCGATGAATGGCCGCTCTTTGGCCATTGGCCAAAGGACCATCGCTAGCCATTGGCCAATGCTTGGCCGAATTCCGTGCTGCTTGGGTACAGTGTACTAGAATACGGGGTGGTGTTGGGACGGGAGCGGCTCGCGTGAGGCGTGGGGTGTAGATCGCGATAGGTGTCGACACCGGCGCATCGGCCGTAGGGTCAGTATGGTGGAGGTTGTGCGCGTGGACCGGGAGCACGCGCACCTGCGGCGGCACGTACGGACTGCAACGACTTTCTGCTGCCCTGTCGACTGCAGCGCCGCGATTGTTATCTCCATGTGCCAGCCTCACAAGTTCCCACTGTCGAGTCGCGCCGATCCGAACACTACCCCGTATTCTAGTACACTCTACTGTAACTAGGGTATTAGCCCCCCTTGTCGACGCTGGCGCCAAGTGTAGTCGCGTGCCATCCTCTCTTATTGGGTGATGCGGAAAGCTTTCGGAACCTGTTCCATATCGACGCAATCTGGTAGTAGCGAGAGTGCCGAACGTGCAGAAAGACTGAAGTGCTCTCGATGCATCGCGGTTTAGCAAAACTACGGTTCTTGGAAAGCGTCTCCGACTGGTGTGTTTAGCGTCCTATATCGCCCACGCAGTGAAAGTGTTCCCGAAGTGGCTACAATTAATGACGTCTCAAAAGCCTGAGTGACATATTGTCGGAGGTCGTGATCCTGGCGGTTGGTCGTAGAAGTTCCGGCAAAAAGCACGAGTTAACGTGAATGCCGCTGTCGTCATGGCGTCTCAACTCCTGGCTTCTGAAGCTTCCGTCAACTGGCAAGTTGGAGAGCGACCTGCAGCAGAACAGGCGTCTGCCACATCCACCACCACTGATGTGACACCCCCAGGATCGCGACCGTCGACAGCATGCCCCTTCTATGACGTCATCAGGCGGAAATCGAGAGTCCACTTTTGTGGACGCTTTAAACACACCAGTTGGAGACGCGTTCAAAGCACCATAGCTAAACTATCTGGAGAGATCGGTTTATAGAAGGTATTCCCTGCGCGCCATATTGGAAGGCGGTGTTTAGAGCGCACGGTCAGAACGAGCTCACAATAATGGGCTGTTAAGGCCGGCAGTCTTGACGGTGCGGAATGCAAGTCGCAAAATAACTGTGGAAGCCGGTCGTCAGCACGCGCTCAGCAATCAAGCACACAGCTATTCCGCCTGCGAATACGCCCTGCTAGCGGCGAAATGTTTTGGTGACGCCCTCATATGGTGCCCTTTCCTGACGTCATTGCCTTGCGAACAAGAAGCTCGATGGTGTCTGTAATAGGCATGGTGGGGGCTTGTATTCATATCTCTCTGAAACCAATACTGCCAACACCGTCAAAATTAAAGTTCTTGCATAACTCTCATTTCCCTCGATGGGAAATCCTTTGCTGACGTCATCGTCACCATTCGGCCAATCGTGAAAGGCCGACTACAGCGAAGCTTTCGATCGCGCACGTCGCCAATAGAATGTATTTACAAGACGCCATACTTGCGTGCGCTCTTTAGAGCGCATGCTCAGAATGAGGTCACAGGACCGGCAATACTGAAGGTGTGTATTGCACGTTGCAAAAGAACTGTGGAAGCGATCGCCATCAGCACGCACTCGTTAGTAGAGCACAAAGCTATGGCCGCCGATTGCAAGCAAAGCATCTGGCCGCCGCCATGCCTCTGTTCGGGCATGCGAGTGCGTGCAATTAGAAGCTTGCCAAAGCTATGTTTACGGGCACGTTGCATATGCTTGCACACATGGGGCCCCAGTGACGCGCCATGCTTGCAATTCTCTACACGCATTCCCAAGAAACACTCGGCCCCAGGGACAAGATATCCTTTCCGAGCACACGAACTGGGTTTGAAGGTTGTCTCTCACAGCGTCCAGGCTAGCCCTAATCACCGAGTGTACTGTTGATTTCAATAGGCGCAGCCCGCGTAGGCGCAAATTTCACTCACTGCTAATGGCTAAATTCTCTATTTTTTCGGTTTTTTTTTTTGTTTCAAAGTGTACGTACTTTCTCGGTGACAATGAAAAAAAAACTGTACACATATTTGAATTAAAAAAATACCTCTAAGCTGTTTTTGCTGAACACGTGCACGACAAAACGAACGCGACTATAATGTTTGTTTTATTTGACGCTGAGTTCGACGTTGCCGCCCACTCAGCCGTGTAAATCAACAAAGCGCTTATCTGTCAAAAATAATTTACAACACAAGACATCTGAAAGGCATGCATATTCCCTGTGCACAAAAAACGTGATAACCGATGTATTTGACAGGACACAAATATGAAATTGAGCAAGCATCAACATTCGAACAACATATTGTACGTACCACACTATGCACTGTTATCCGAAAAGGGTTCATTTGTGAAATATCTAAAATAAGACAACACATTCAGTCGACATTTTCGACGGCAGTCCCTTCTCGCCCATCGGACGAAATCCAAGAGTACCTCGTCTTGGAGCACGTTTTGGAAAGAGCTCCTTTTCTTCACAGCACCAGCACCAAGGCAAAGAGCCCAGGCGACTGATCTGTTCCTCGCCCCAACCCGAATAGCTATCTTTGGTGAAGACTCACTCTCCGGGGATGCCGTTGAGGACAATTCTACGTTCTTCACTTCCTTCATTTTTTCGGAATGCCAAGCAGGCACGCTGAAATGGGAGGCACTTTCTCACAGTGAAAGATAGCACAAAAAGGGTACACAACATGCCTAAAGAAAATAAAGTGGAAACTTCCATGAGAAACCAAAAAAGTGGAATTCGAAACCGTAAAACAAAGGTGGAGAATCAGGCTGAGAAGATTTCACAAGCTCAAGAGAGTGTCAGAAAAACTCTAGCTAATGGGAGTCGACAGAGTCGCACCAGTTGCATCATCATCAACAACATAACGGCGCCCTGTAAGCGTTTTTTTTTTTTTTAAGGCGTTTAGGGTTTTATTTTTTATCATGCTGGTGGCTTTTGCAGAGAAAAACGGGTTGAGTGGTGCGGGGTGTATGTGCAATAGGTCCGTGCGCAACAAAAAGCCACCGCAATGACAACTCGTGTGACGTCAGTGCAAGCCACGTATAAAGCTGCTAGTAAACGACCGAGTTAAATTTTAAGTTCAATGAGCAGCCACTTGACTGATAGTGTCAGTTGGTATCCAGATGGCAGGTGTGCAGGTTGTCTGACTAAATTCAATACAAATATAAAATAGAACTCTTCACACTAAACAAAAAGAAATCATTCTTTCGCGAAAGCTTTAGTGACGTCAAGGCAAGCATGTAACGTCGTGATCAGGGGCATAATTATTTAAAAATAACCTATTACCTTTTTAAAGTGCTAATCTTAGCTGGCATGTGCCTTAAGTGCAGATTGCGACCAAATTTGCCTTTCGTCACATTCGGTTGCGCGGCAGTTATTATATATTACAAATATAATTTTGATTTGAGCAGTTTGAGCAGCCCCAATGGTGATCAAAATTAAATATTTCTAGGTCGCGTTCCGCTCACGCTTTACTCCCCTCTCTCGCATTGCTCACGGACGCGGAACTGGCACTGTCACATAAACCAATATAAACCTGAAAAAAAAACACGAAAAATTTAAAACATGTTTGTTGTGAACATGTTTGAACTTGTTTGGGCATAAAATTGTCTTAATTTTCTGACGTCTCGTACGTATTCTGTTACAGCGCAGACTTTACGGAGCAATTCACAAGGAGCGGACACGCAGCATTTCCGGGCAGTTCGCCGCCGACTATCTCCTCTGGTCAGCGTCTGACGAGTGGCTTTATCTCCGTCTTCCCCGGTCGTCAAACACTCGCCTCGGGTTTGTCCTGTCCAAGCAACCGTTATCAAGCGACGCTTGGCCGACACCAACACGCGGCGTCCGCGTGTCGAGCTGGACGAGCTCGCGCTGCTTAGCTTCATCTAGAACAGTGGTTCTCAAATGGGGGTCCGCGGACCCTTTGGGGTCCGCGAAGGTATTCTAGGGGCCCACGAAGCCCTCCCTATTCAATCAAGCCCGAAAATAAAAGTTGATCTTTTTTTCGACCGAAAAGAAACGTTTCAATTTTGGGTGAGTTTTCTCGTGGATATGTCAATGAGAGAAGTCTACTTCACACCAGTCCTTAGTTACGTTCATTTATTAGATCATTATCAACGTTAACCGATACATTTCCCTTCCCCTCACCACGAACGGGGTCCTCCGTCATCTCCATCGATCCAAAAGGGGTCCGTGAACCACGAGTGGTTGAGAACCACTAATCTAGAAGGTTCTGGCTTCGCTATGGTACTGCAATTGATCTCTATTGTAGTAGGCTGGATCGCGGATCGGGAGCACATTGGTGTCGCCACCGGCGGCCATTGCTTGACACCAGGCAATACACGCAAGTCTATGGGAGAAACGCACAAAAGTAAGAATATTGAAGCATTTACGCTGTGCTCGGAGGCGAGTATTTTATGGTATGCTGCGATCCTTATGTCGGGTGTTTAGAGGACAAATCGGTATTTGTCTAACGTTCGAACGCCGATTAAAAAAATCAAACGTACCGGAGCACCTACGACTATGCTGGCAAGCTTGCTCTCGCAGTGGAGTAAACAAAGGAACTTGACGTCAATGAGATCACCCTCGGGGAAGCCCAGAAGTTGATGAATGACAAAAAGCTCCATCTCGACAGCGGCGTTCCGGGAGTGAGCGAATTCCGCGTAGCAAAGCCTTCCAGCTTGTCGTCTGCTAAACCCAACTCAACGAAACCACCACCGACTCCGCGGTAACTCTAGGTGACTCTCGCTTCATTGAGCTGCACTACATCTTTCGGCCAGCGAAGTCACTCTCGACCACAAAATATTTATTTATAAGAACTGCGAGGGCTGTCAGCTTTAATGTTTGTATGCAAGCTATTTGACGGGCTTCTCGAAAAACAGCGAAAACGTTTCAGTGCCGACAACAGCTTAGAAACAGGGGAAACGGCACTTTTTCTTGTTTTTCTCATAGACTCCCATGCATTTGGTGGTGTTAATCAATGGCCGCCGGTGGCGACGCTCGGCCCCAGCCGCCGAGGCCGCGGTCAGCGATCCAGCCTACTACTATAGAGATCAGTAGGTATTACACTCTAACTTCTACCACAGCCGACGTTACAATCCAATGGCACCAATCAGGCAGCGTCCCACATGGCAACAATTCCACCCACGCAGGCCAGTGATACATCTTGAGAAGTCTTTCGTTGTGCAGTTTTAAGCTCCTCTTCATGCGCGCTGTTCCCGTGAGCTTGCTCAAGAATACCTATTGGCGAAGTGCGCGGCCAAATAGCGTCGCTGTCATTTTATATTTTCTCGTATTGTTTGTTCTAGACAAGATATATGAAATTGAACTGCAGATATGAAATCACCATTAAAGGGCACTCTGGTGATTTTTTTTTTTTAGCTACCCCTACAATGTTTTTTGAATGCACAGCCTTTACCTTTTTCTGTTTGGTTTTTTGTGTTCTGAAATTCAGGATACAGCTGAATTTCTTTATATGAACCCTCATATAGCGAATTATCGGATATAGCAAACTAATCACGAAGTTTGGTTGGTCAAGCTTTATTTGGATGGAAGTTCTAGTTATATAACGAAACCGCGAGATCCGACATGCTACCGGTTATAGCGAAGCAATTACTAATTTTCTAGCATCACAAAATACTATGAAAGTTATCACAATGTAAAAGAAAATACAAAAAGTGGTTTAAAAATGAAAAATACAGGAAGCTTAGATTGCTTGATGTGCGAAAATGCGCTTCTTGGGAGGTAGCGCCACCTATGAACCGAGTGGATAATGGCGGGGGCACCGCCGCTGGCCCCTGTGTGCGGCATCAAGAATCAGTGCAGACGAAAGCCAACAGCCAACCACGCCACACGCAGCGGAGCTGCAAATGGCAACACAGCGGAAAGCCGTCTCTCGGGAGACACAAGTGAAAGTTTGGAGGGCAGTGGACAGCGATCAGAAGAAAAAGACATCACTGTGAACTTCCGAGCATATCTACTGTTGGAACCACGTGTTCCCCGCATCCCTATCTAGGCCTAGCTCAGGCAGGCCGTGGGGTGCGTCCGGATGTGAGGAGAAGCCGTATTCCCTTCACACCACTCTCCTTCGCCCTTCTCGGGTGATTTGCCAAGAGCACACCCTCGGGATCTTGACTTGGACGCGTCCACCCCTCTGGGGAGCCAACCTACATTCGACCTCCTTGGGAGCATCCATTCCCGCAGGCTATATAAGACGGCTGAAATCCGACGAAAGGGACTCTCGTTGGGGGAGGCTCTGCTCGACGGAGCCTTCCTTTCCTTATTTGATCCTCCCCCTCCATGATACAGTCATTAGCGGCAGCGCAAACTGACTGGCGATCCTGTCAAAAAAGATAGCACCGTTATCTTTTGACTTTGTTGAGCCCTCGGACAAACGTGTGGCGTTGTCGTGAAATAAACACGTCATTATCCGGACCCAAGGAACCTTCTGTGTTTCTAAATGATACCCCCAAGTGAATGCCCAAAACCCGATGGCACTCAACGGCTTTGTGGCCACGTCAGCCATGCACAAACAAAACCAGCAAATGTCCCTTCAGCCGAGCTTCTTTCGCAGGTATGACTCACAACGCCCGGAATGCAACCGAGGCACTCCTTCTCAGAGCGTGCCAGCCTTCATCGCTGAGCCAAGCCCACTCGTGACTTTCGAAGTCAACACGGGTCCGACAAGACAAGAGACAATGACGCAACAGCAGGCAAATGCAGCCTCTTACAGCATCGATCTCTTTACCCCAGACTTGCCGTCAGCTTCTCCGCAGAGAGATAGCACTGACACTGCCTACGAGCTGCAGCACAGCACAGCTGGTACAGGTGCAGCGAACCACCTCGGCAGGCCCACACAAAAGGAAACCCACACTACCATCCTCAGTGCAAGGAAGAAGATCAAAGACTGATATGCAAACAACACCGCCAAGATTGACCAAAAGAGTCTTAGACCATGCCTCTACCGTCGTTCTCGTGTTGCAAATTAATATCGCCATGTTCCAATCTATTTCTTAATGCTGCTCAGTGACAGGTAAGGATCTTGAGGTCTGTGATAGCATGTTTTTATATCGTAGTGCTGTGTGCACATTCTTGCCCAGGTTCGATTGCAGGAGCGTTCGCGTTGATTTTTGTGTGTACTTTTATTTCTCCGGGTAAGCGTAACAGGTGATGTTAGCAGCGTCTCCTCTCAGTGTTGGCTAATTGCATTGGCTCAGCGGTGTCCACGTGATTGGCGTAAAACGCCTACGCAGCGCGCTTCTTAGCCTTGGGAGCCCAGGGATGGAACTGGGCAAAGCAGATTTGGAGGAATCTTGGGAGCAGAAAAAAACTGCAGTTTGGAGCAGGCTGGGAGCAGCAAACACGAGGTCTTGGAGCAAGTTGGGAGCAGCATACGAGTTTTAAGAATGTTGAAATAGAGGCTAAATGTCACCTGGTTTTCAAGAACTAAAGAAAATATGGCATGCAGATAACTGAATGTGAACATAACGGTAGTTTCAATAAACTTTTTAGTTGCAAATATTTTTACAGCGGAGCTGTTAAGGGCTAGGTTCCCCAGGATCGTGTCCGTGTATGTCGACACAAGCTCGTTAATTCGAACCGCAAGAGGAAGCCGCCTCAGTTCAAATTAACGAAGGTTTGAACAAACGAAAGTGAAGTAACAACCTTTCCTTCTCTTGACACAGCACAAAAAATAAAGTCGTAACGCTCGCTGAATCGGTGCAGCCACCCATCTGAAGCAACAAAGTCGTCGTAACCCAGCTGCTGGGCGAAGTCCGCTGCCTTGCCAGTATGACAGGGCCGCTCAAAGGAATATCCTGTGCACGCACGTCCTTAATCAGAAGCAGAAGCACTTTCTCGAGGTCGGGATAATTTGCGGGCCACATCCTCTTCCTTTCGTTGCAACTTCTGCCGCCAAGGCGTCTTCAATAGCCCTCTTATTCTTTATGTAAGTAGATAGCATGCTTTTCGGTATTGAACGCATCTTTGCAATTTCTTGCTTAGACAAGAGTCCGGCGTCCACTTCCCGCAGGATGTCACTCTTCTCTTGCAGTGTTTCGGCACGGTATTTGCCGCGGGCACATGCCATCTTCAAGTCAAGGCTCTGGATCCATCGCCACACCACCGATGTGTGGCGAAACAAACTTTATCCGAGGCTTAAAAAAAGACACTGCCCAGAAAAAAAAAATTCTGCAAAAAGTTGATTTTGAAAAATGACATATTTACATCCACCAACATCTGAGAGTATTCCCAAAAGTTGTAATTAATTTACACTGCATAGTCAATTTTTTATAAATTATTTTCTGTCCACCTAAGCTAAAGAAAAGGTAGGGTTTGGAGCACTTTGAACGCCTTTTTCTCTGTTCCACTTTTGGTATAAATTCTATTTTTTGTCAATCTATTGTTTGATAATGGCAAAATAGGGAAGAGCTCGTTCTTCCCTTTTCAGACTGAAATTTAATAAGGAATGCGGCTATGGAACGTTTTTGTCACTTTACAGATGTCTTTTATACAAAATGTTGATATTTTGTCAGAAGACACAGAAGACCAAAAAGGTGACAAATTTTGCAAAAGAGAACATTTAAATAAATTACTTTTTAGAAAAAACGTTCCATAGCCACGCCCTCTAGGCATTCTGCTACATATCTAGCAAATAAAAATCTTGAATATCGTGATAGTTTTCCGACTGATAGATTAACTAAACAATGTAGGCGTGTTGCTGATAGAAGCTAGTCTAATTTCCTTCTCATATAACCGACAGACCTGAACTTTTGTTATACACCCTCTGGCATGACCACCAGCCTACGCTGTAAATTTAATTATTTTTAAGACAAGGGTTCCAAAGTTGACCCCCCTAGGGGGTGTGTCCCACTTAACAACACCACAAAGAATCGCGGCGGCCGGTACCCCCTAAGCTGAAAACAAACGAGCACACCCAACGAAGATTGCCGAGACAGATGTGTGGATGTGTGTGTGTGTAGGCGTTGTAAAGAGGGGGGAGGGGGGAGGGGAGGGGAGAGAGGCCAATTGTGTGTGTGCACCGGAGATTTTCAAAGCCTCCGAGATTGGAGCAGGGCACGGGCAAGGAGTCTCGGGGGTTACGTGCACGTAGAACGGAGAGGAGGCAGCCGCCGCTGCCTTCTGGCTGCTTCTGGCCTCCTCCGCGCCGGTTAGGCTTTTTCCCGATTTTGCCTTCTCTCACCGTTCTCTCCGTTTTCGGAGGCAAAGCAGCCTCGTGTGTAGGCAGGCGGGTGAGTTTCTCTGGCCGTGTGCCAGGCGCAAAGCCGCACGGCGAGGTGGCGCGTAGTTCAAATTATCTGTCGGCGGAAACTACTCGCGTTCGAATTAACGGGCTTTTATCCGTAGACTTCTATGGAGCTTGGCCGGACCAAAGTCGTACAGTTCGAATTAGTCATAAATTCGAATTATTGAAGTTCGAATTAACGAGCTTTCACTGTACCATGGCGTCCACTCGAGCTGGAGAAACGAGCGAATCGAGCTTTCCGATTGGCTGATGTCGGACACGGCGGTGGTGGTAGAACAAATTGCGCGCACAATGTTTACACACGGTACCTCAGAAGAACTGGCAAATCAACAATTGGCCGAAAGGCATGTTGGTTTTCGCTGAGGGCTTAGCTAGCCTGCAATTTAGTCTGCAATCCGCCACTTTGCCCACCCCAGGTCGACACGACTGGAGACTGCCGCCGTACCTGTAGTTGTCGATTTCAGCACTGTGGCACAATTCCGCAGGCCAAGGTTCAATAGCCTGCAGTCGGCACGCATCTGGTGCCCGTAGCATAAAGTAAGTGACGTCTGCTCTCTGTGCCCCGGAGGCTAGGGCTGACGCATGAAGCGCTCAGAGCAGAAACGCATATGCAGTCTGCTCACCTTCCCTGACCAGCTTGCCGTCGGCGTCGTAGAGCCAGAGGTCCTCGTTGCGGGTGCCAATCAGGTCCACCATGTTAAAGATGACCTCTGGGTTGATAGCCCGGTCGTTCTCGCTGAAGGCAATCAGCAGCGGAGTGCCGCTCTCTGCCACCTGCTTGATCTTGTGCCCTGCCTGTGGAAGGAAGGCATGCTCTGGCACACACCCCAAAGGTCTTTATACCATTTCTAGGCATGTGCAAATAGTGTACATTTAGTTCTGGAGCGGAGTTAGAGCGAACAGCGGTTTGGCCGAATATTTTCGAATTGAATATCAAATAGTTTCTCCAAGCCTTTCACTACCGTGCGCCATGCTTAAACAAAAATCCTGCGGAACTCGTAAGGTTGTTCCCAACTTTCCACCCATCACATGTAAGCTCAGTCAATTTTCATATATGAACTGTGGCATATAAACAACAAATTTGTTGCAGCTGTCTAATCGAGGAGATTTATAAATCTGCTTTGCGAATTTGACAACAGAATTATGAATGCCGGTTGTTAAGACATCGCTGCCCACACATGCTCTTGCAAATTGCGGCGGGTTAGCCCCGTTGAATGTGCTTCTCACCGAGCGAGTCATGCGCTGCAGGAAAATAATATCCGCCGAGCACGCAAGCTTTGCGGGCATTACTTTCCCGCTGAGTACAGGGAAACCGGGAGAAGCCGCACTCAACAGAGGCTAACCCACCGCGATTGACACTTCAAAATGCGTATGAATATCGCAGTTGTTTCAAAGAAAATATTGTCACGAACGGAGGTGACACGAAGACGAAGCAGTGAACTCAAAAATAAAGGTTTAATAGGCGAACTTGTGCCAACCAAAAATAAGTAAAGAACGAAAGAGCGTCGAGGCAGCAGAAAAGCAGGCGGCGATTCGGCGGCGACAACAGGAGCGCGAGCGAGACTGACTTCGACAAGGTCGCGGGTAGCTGCTTATCTAGCGTGCGTCGTTATCTCGAAAGTTCGGCGAAGAAAGTTCGAGCGTCGCGCGCTCGGGGCGAGGATGAACTGGCACTTTCGAGAACAACAAAGCAAAGGGAAAGTTACAACTAGTGCGAGAATGAATGGGAATCTTCTAGAAGACCGTGACCGAGCGTTGCTTTCTCGGCTCTGCGGGCGGCATTATCCCCCTTTTAAAAGTGCATCGTCCCGATGCAACGTGAAAGGAAAACAGAAATGGCTAAAAAATTTACGGTGAAACGAAATAAACATGCAGTGTCGCAATCCTATCGTGCGTAGAACGGCTTGAGTCGAACTACGTGGACGACTTCGGGTCGTGGCTGGCGGCGTCCTGATGGTCGGGTTCCGTCGGGGAGCACCTCGTAGTTCAAGTCCCCAAGGCGGCGGATGACCTTGTAGGGTCCGAAGTAGCGTTTTAACAGTTTTTCGCTGAGTCCGCGGCGGCGAATGGGCGTCCACACCCACACCCTGTCTCCGGGCTGGAACTCCACGTCGCGGCGACGAAGGTTGTACCGACCAGCGTCGACACGTTGCTGGTCCTTTATGCGAAGGCGAGCTAGCTGGCGCACCTCTTCTGCTCGTTGGGTGACCAGCTGGGCGTCGTCGGTGCCGTCGTCCGTCGGGTCGTGGGGCAGCATGGCGTCGAGCATCGTCGTCACCTTTCTGCCGTGCACCAGCTGAAAAGGTGTAATGCCGGTAGTTTCTTGAATCGCCGTATTGTACGCGAACGTGACGTAGGGCAACACTTCATCCCACGTCTTGTGTTCCACGTCCACGTACATCGAAATCATGTCGGCGATGGTCTTGTTTAGTCGCTCCGTCAGCCCGTTGGTCTGCGGGTGGTATGCCGTGGTCCGGCGGTGGTCGGTGTGGCTCAGGCGGAGTATCTCTTGTGTCAGTTGCGCCATGAACGAGGATCCTCGGTCCGTAATCAGGACTTAGGGAGCGCCGTGTCGGAGGACGATAGACTCCACGAAGAACTTGGCTACTTCCACGGCGGTCCCCGACGGGAGTGCTTTTGTCTCGGCGTACCTGGTGAGATAATCAGTTGCCACGATTATCCAACGGTTTCCCTGCGTCGACGGCGGGAAATGGTCCGAGAAGATCCATTCCAATCTGCTGGAATGGTGCAGTCGGGGGCGATATCGGTTGCAGGAGACCTGCCGGCTTCGTCGGTGGTTTCTTGCGTCGTTGGCATTCGTGGCACGAACGGACGTAGAGGTGGACAGTCTTCGGGAGCTTGGGCCAGTAGTATTTCTCTCGGATCCGTGCAAGAGTCCTACTGTAGCCAAGGTGACCAGATGTTGGGTCGTCGTGGCAGGCTTGGAAGATCTCTTCTCGAAGACTAGCAGGAATCACCAGGAGCCACGTCGAGTTGCTGTCCCCGAAGTTCTCTTTGTAGAGGATACCTCTCCGGACGGCGAATCTTGGCAGGTCACGTGAGAAGACTCGGGGAATCGTACCCCCTCGTCCCTCCAAGTGGTCGATCAGTGCGCGCAGCTCAGGATCGTCCCGCTGGAGCGCTGCCATACCGTGAACGCTTACTGCCCCAAGAAAGTGATCGTCGTCGTCGTCGTCTTTGGCACAGCCGGTAGCCGACTCGACGGGGGCTCCTGGACAGGCAGTCGGCGTCGCTGTGTTTTCGGCCTGACCTGTAGACCACGGTCACGTCGTACTCTTGCAGTCGTAGGCTCCACCGAGCGAGGCGTCCCGATGGGTCCTTCAGGCCCGCCAACCAACACAGCGAGTGGTGGTCGGTGACCACCCGAAAAGGACTCCCGTACAAGTACGGGCGGAATTTCGTGATGGCCCAGACGACGGCCAGACATTCCTTCTCGGTCGTCGAGTAATTGCGTTCCGCGTTTGACAGCGTCCGGCTAGCGTATGCGATCACGCGCTCCGCACCGTCTTGTCGTTGGACCAGTACCGCTCCGAGTCCTGTATTACTGGCGTCCGTGTGAACTTCCGTTTCGGCTGATTGGTCGAAGTGGCCGAGAATCGGTGGTGACTGGAGCCGTCGCTTCAGTTCGTCGAATGCCTGTTGTTGTTCTCCACCCCATTCGAAGTTCACGGCGTCTTTCGTAAGGTGCGTGAGCGGCGCAGAAAGCTTGGCGAAATCCTGAACGAATCGCCGGTAGTATGCGCAAAGTCCAAGGAATCTTCGGACGGCCTTTTTGTCGGTGGGCGGCGGAAAGGCCGCTACGGCGCGAGTTTTCTCAGGGTCAGGACTTACACCTTCGTTGCTCACAACGTGGCCCAGGAACTTCAGTTCGCCGTAGGCAAACCGGCACTTCGTCGGCTTGAGGGTGAGTCCTGCGGTCCTGATTGCCTCAAGAACGGCTCGAAGGCGTCGCAAATGCTCGTCGAAGTTGGCCGAGAATACCACGACGTCGTCGAGGTAAACGAGACATGTCTGCCACTTGAGGCCTGCCAGGACGGTGTCCATGACACGTTGGAACGTTGCCGGCGCTGTGCAGAGTCCGAAGGGCATCACCTTGAACTCATACAGTCCGTCGGGCGTGACGAAGGCAGTCTTTTCTCGGTCCCGTTCGTCGACTTCGATCTGCCAGTAGCCACTCTTAAGGTCCATCGACGAAAAGTACCGTGAGTGGCGCAGCCGGTCCAGCGTGTCGTCGATGCGGGGGAGCGGATACACGTCTTTCTTCGTCACCGCGTTGAGCCGCCGGTAGTCAACGCAGAATCGAAGCGTTCCGTCCTTCTTCTTCACCAGTACGACTGGAGAGGCCCACGGGCTGCTCGAAGGCTGAATGATGTCGTCGTTCAGCATCTCTTGCACCTGTTCCTGAATGGCCTCTCGTTCCTTTGGGGAGACCCGGTACGGCGGCCGATGCACAGGGAGCGCGTCCTCGTTGGTAATGATGCGGTGTTTAGCAACTGTTGTCTGGCGCACCCTCGACGTCGTCGCAAAGCAGTCGCCGAACTCGGCGAGGAGGTCTCCGAGCTGTCGTCGTTCCGTGGCGCTGAGCTTGGGGTTAACGTCGAGCTGCGGCGGTGGTGTACTGTGCGGCTGACACGGCGAGGGCTCGTCGGAGATCGCGGCGATTTCGGCGTCGGCCCGGAGTTCCTCAACGTGTCCTACAGCGGCACCTTTCGTGAGGTGCTGCGCCTCCGGTCGAAAGTTCGTCACGAGGACCACAGTACGTCCATCCTGCAGCTCCGTTACGCCCCTTGCGACGCCTATTCCTCTTCCGAGAAGCAGTTGGACGTTGCCCTCCAGAAGGACTTTCCCGCGGGCAACTGCATCGGTCACGACGGGCACAAGAACACTCGACCGTGGCGGCAGGTTCACGTGGTCCGCAATGACTCGGACGGCGGCTGGCGTCGTTTTGGGTCCTCTCCGGAGGTAGAACGGGCTTTCGCAGCGTCAACCTGTTTGCGCCAAGGTCGATCACGGCACCGTACTCACAGAGGAAGTCCATGCCAAGGATGACGTCTCTCGAACAGTCCTTGAGGACGACGAATTTCACGGGGCAGGTTTCTCCGTGGATGTCCACGCGCGCAGTACACCTTCCCACTGGTGTGATGAGATGTCCGCCGGCGGTTCGTATTTTCGGGCCATCCCACGGCGTCATCACTTTCCGAAGACGGCGAGAGAGCTTCCCACTTTAAAGGAGACACTGACTTGAATTGGCAATTTAGTGCCAACAATGCATGTTCAGAACTGCTGCGTTTAGGCATGTATGGACACAAGGAATACTGCACTAAGTCTTGTTATATGTGCACTCGTACAGACTATATGTCGTAAACACTACGTTAAACGAAGCTGATAGAAAGCTGGCGTCTGCAGCTATGCGTAGCACTCGTCTTTGCACTCGTGAGAAAGAGCTGACGTCACGTGCAGTGAACGTCAGACAGTAAGCTGATCGAAAGTACATCAGCTACACTGCAGGGTCAAGAGCTGTTACTGACAGTGATTAAGCAGCGCGAATAGAGCGATCGTTTCAGCCGAAGTAGTCAACTGGACGGCATGCCGCTTCGCGAGCTTAGTTCGCAGCTTCACTGTTCGGTAGCCGAATCGCCACCTGAACAGGACTACTGTTGCAGCTCTGGTAACTACCGAAGACTATAATAGTTGCGCATTACGGCCTATGCCGAAACTTACCGAGCCGAGTTAGATGCTGAACTCAGAGTGCACAATTTCCCGTTCTGGCGTCACATGCAGCACGTCAGCGACTACGCTAACGCAGACGTCGACAAACGAGACGCACGTTCATGATTTGCTGTGACTCAGACAAGCTGCATCGTTTCTGAAATTCGTCCGTAGTGACCGGGACCGTTTCGCACGTCAGCCGTCCTGGACCAGTATCGGTCATCGACACCGTTTCTCAACGAAGTTCATCGAGCAGATCTCCATACACCAGCTACGTTTCTCGGGCATAGTACCTCATGTAGATTGGTTCACAGCGGCTGACACTTTGCTGCCGGTCTCGCTGAGATATGGCTGCAATCGTATTCTGCGGACCTCGCCACGTTGAGTCATCAGTTTCCAAAGAGACGTGCCGAGAGTAGCTGTCCTACTTAAAACGGAATAGTCTGCTCCGGTGTCGACGAGTGCCTTCGCGTCGTGGCCGTCGATGGTAACGTCGAGGTTATTCGACACCGTCGCAGAACCGTCGTTCCTATGCGTCTCGTCGCTAGTGTGGGAGCCCTCCGACGTTTGTGGAGGATATTGGCGTCGTTCGTCATCGGCAATACCACCTCCCGGTATTGCCGCACTCAGTTTTCCCGGCGAGGCAGGGGGGACAGGCTTTCTCGGCGGGACCTACGATGAGGCGATGCAGGGCGTTGTGGTGACGGCGATCGGAAACCGCGGCGGGGAGACGGTCCCGGGGATGGCGACCGGCGGAGGTATTCGTCGATGTCCCGGGGTCGCTCGCCGTAGCGTGGTCGCGGGTCGTCGGGGTGGAAGCCGCGTAGCCCCAGCTGCCGGTACGGGCAACGGCGGTAGACATGGTCAGCTTCCCCGCAGTGGTAACAAAGCGGGCGTCGGTCGGCCGTTCGCCACACGTCGGTCTTTCTGCGGCGTGGGTCGCTCTGGTCGGACGTGCTGCCGATCTTCGCGTCGTTGGGAGTACTGCGGCGCTGGAGGGTCACGGCGTGGTGGCGCCGCAGCTTGGCGGGGAGCTTGCGGCTGTCGTCTGGCTATGGCGGCGTAGGTCAGCGTCGGTTGCTCGGGAGCGGGCACGGTCGACTGGAGGTTCCGGGCTGCAAGGCCCGCTGCACCTCGTCGCGTACGATCTCGGCGACTGACAGCGACGCCGGACGCTCAGCAGCGGGGAGCAGCTTTCGGAGCTCCTCTCGGACGACGTCTCGGATGATGTCGCGGAGCTCGTCGGCACCAGTGCTGAACTCTGAGCGGGGCGAGGCCAAAGTGGAGACGTTGCTGAGCCGATGGTAGTGACTCGCTCGGGCCATTAACGCCCGCTCGATGTTTGTCGCTTCGGCAACAAATTCTTCGACGGTCGTCGGGGGTTGCGAATAAGTCCGCCGAAGATTTCGCTTTTCACGCCCCTCATAAGGAAGCGTAACTTCTTCTCGTCGGTAGCTTGCGGGTCGGCGCGGCTGCTCAGGCGGAGGATGTCTTCAACGAAACTGGTGACCGTTTCGTTGGGGCCTTGAGTCCTCGCCTGGAGAAGGTCTTCGGCCCGCTGCCTGCGATGCTGATTCATGAACGCCCGCTTCAGCTCGGTGACGCAGGCGTCCCACGACGTGAGCGCAGCCTCGTGGTTCTCGAACCAGTGCCTCGCAGTACCCTCCAACGAAAAGTAGAGGTTCTGCAGGTACTGCTCGGCGGTCCATCCGTTATGGCGTGCCACGCGCTCGTAGTGTTGGATCCAGTCCTCGACGTCCTCGTGGATCTCCCCGTGGAAAGGCGTCGGAGTCCGAGGGGCGACGGGCAGGTAAACGACGGGTGGAGCGGTCATCGTCGTGGCCTTCTTCTACCCCGCACCTCCACCAGAAATGTCACGAACGGAGGTGACACGAAGACGAGCAGTGAACTCAAAAATAACGGTTTAATAGGCGAACTTGTGCCAACCAAAAATAAGTAAAGAACGAAAGAGCGTCGAGGCAGCAGAAAAGCAGGCGGCGATTCGGCGGCGACAACAGAGCAGCGAGCGGGACTGACTCGACAAGGTCGCGGGTAGCTGCTTATCTAGCGTGCGTCGCTATCTCGAAAGTTCGGCGAAGAAAGTTCGAGCGTCGCGCGCTCGGGGCGAGGATGAACTGGCACTTTCGAGAACAACAAAGCAAAGGGAAAGTTACAACTAGTGCGAGAATGAATGGGAATCTTCTAGAAGACCGTGACCGAGCGTTGCTTTCTCGGCTCTGCGGGCGGCAATATTGAATGAGCGTATTATTCGAAACTACTATTAGATTATCCACACACCTTACCACCTCACTCCTCCAGGAGTGTATGTAGTGCTACACCAGAAGTGTGGGACGAGGGAGTCAGCTGTCGTCTGCTGCGAAATCTGTAGGCTTGGGAGCCAAGTCTATTTGTGGTCGAGTACCACCTGCTTGCATAGAGATTTTGGGTAGTTTTAAGAAACCACTCATGCACCCATGATGCAATCGATCGACCTGTGAATTTACATTAGGAACACAAGTTGGAGAGTTTGTTACAATTGCATGTTATGATTACGCCACTTTGATTCTTTGTAAGCGATTTCCTTCTCAGGGCGGCCATGAGTGAGATGGAACCATCTGTGAGAGAAACAAGTAAAGGTTCTTGTACAGTAAAACATAAAGCTGTGTTTGGGAAAAGCGGGCTGAATGTGCAGAGAAAAAAAACGGGAATAAGAAAGACGACATAGGAAGTATGGCAGCTGCTGCGGCTAGCAGATCCGTGGGAGTAGCAAAAGGCAGATCATCAACTTTGTAAAGAATTTAAAGCTACTAAGGCTTAAAGTATGCAAGTTTTGTAATGTACTGTACTGCTGACGTCGGCCCCAGTGTCAACCAACAGCTGCAAAATCGTAGCTTTGTTCCTGAAAAAGAAGAGCCGGCACCCCTTGTTGCTTGCACTGCTAGACAAACTCGGTGCTGGGGCATCGTGTTTCCGTAGCCGCTGAGCAAGGTGGCTTGTACTTGTGTGCTTGGTTGCCAAAGGTCCGATGGTAACAGCAGATGGCACTAGGAGCTGACCTGGAGGAAGATTGGCTGTGGGCCCGGTAATAGGAACATGGAGATCTGTTCCCTTCGATGTGGAGCGCAGCCACGGCCAGTTGCAAGCTCCATGTCTACAACTGAAGTGCGCAAAAATCGGCGCTTGCAGGTGATGCAGATGGTGCACTCATGGTCATACGATGTATACCGTATTTACTCGCATAATGAACGCACTTTTTTTCCCGAAAAATCGATGCAAAGTTGGGGGTGCGTTCATTACGCGGGGTAAGATTTTTGCGTCCGTATTTACTCGCATAATGAAAGGCCCTTTTATCCCGAAACATCGACGTAACTTCTTATCCCTTTGCGCGCGGCGCGCGACTCGAAAACCAAACTACGATGCGCAAAAAAAAGCTCCTCTCCATGTTTTCTTTCTTGCGCATTTCTTTCTTTCCGCTCCGCTTTTCTTTCTTATTTCCTTGCGCGCGACCTCAAAACCAAGCCAAAGCGCTGTGTAAAAAAAAAAAAGAGAAAAAAAAAGCTTGTTTTTATGTTTCTTTTTTCTCTTGGTTCCGTGGACTTTTTTTTGCCGCCTTTCGCAAGCTGTTTTGCTTTGCTTAGCCGGGGGCTTTTCTTTCTTATCTCCTTGCGCGCGGCGCGCGACGTGCAACCCGGAAACTAAACTGCGCTGTGCAAAAAGCAAGAAAAAAAGAAAGCTCCTTTTTATGTTTTTTTTTCTTTTCTTTTGGTTCCGTGTTTTTTTTCTTTTTTGCCGCCTTTCGCAAGCTGTTTTGCTTCGCTTAGGCGAGGACTTCTCCGCTTCTTTTTCTTATCTCCTTCCGCGAGGCGCGCGACCCAAAGTCCAAACTGCGCTGTGCAAGAAAAAAAAAAAAAAAGCTCCTCTCCATGTTTTTTTTTCTTGCTTCCGCTGGATTTTTTTTATTTTTTAACGCCTTTTGCAAGGTGTTTTGTTCGCCCACGCTGCCCATGCATTCACGACCTCACTGCACCAGGATAGAAAAGTGCATTCATTTCGCGCGCGTGGGGGGAGGGGGTCAAAATTTTGACGTCCGAGTTGGGGGTGCGTTTATTACGCGAGGGAAAAAAAAGTCGAAATTTTGAGAGCCGACTTGGGGGGTGCGTTCATTACGCGAGTGCGTTCATTGTGCGAGTAAATACGGTATTTGAGCCGAAGTCTCAATGTTGGCAATTGTTGGAGACGCAACCTCAAGCACCTTGTCGACGAGAGCCGCGAGGTCGTGGAGTGGGATGTCGCCAGTGTCTGCCAGAGCCATGCACACGGTGGCGGAAAATCTCTGGAGAAAGAGTTGACGAAAGAGGGAATCATCCACGTTTTATGCTTTCTTACTGAAGAGCTGCATCATGCGGCCCCTCAGGATGGTATTCTGTTTCCCAGATACTCGGCTGTCGGGAGTTGTTGGAGGTGCTTTTGTTCCGACGCAGAAGTGCTTCAGATGAGCTCGGATTCCAGCTTGTCGAATAGGTCACGTTCCCGAGACACCAAGATGATGTCCTAAATCTTCGGCTGCTCGTCAAATCTCGGCACCTGTGCCGAGATTCTCACGAGTGGTGAATTGGGCCTCCACTTAGGCGAACCAGAGAGCTGGGTCAGCGGGCCAGAACAGTGGCAGTTTCAGAGCCACGGATGTGATGGAGGACTGTTGTTGCTGCTGCTCCTGTTGTACAAAAGAATGGGCATCGTCCCTGTTGTTGGGCATAGTACTCGTTGCGGAGGAGAAGGTTGAATAAATAAATGATCCGGGACACTAATTGTAGCTGTCCTGAAAGAAATCTCGAGAGAGATGCCACGGAGGAACAAAGGCAGTTCGTCAATAGACTATATAAATTTATTTTACAGATAAGAGAGAAGACCGAAATACAGTACATGGTCTTACATCAAGCACCATAGTTAAGTACCGAAGCGCTGTGTAAGGGTTCTGGGGAAGACTGCCAATTCTCGATCGGCCGGGCAATTGTTGTCTTGTCTGGCGGCGTCTGGTTGGACCGGGCCCACCCCAAGGGATCGGGCCCGGTCCAACCAGCGGCTTTTATTTAATTCTAAATCATTTCTTCTGTTCTGTTCACAGTATAACCCTTCCCATTATTGAAGCAGAGGACCGTGCAGCGCAGCAGACGAGCACGATAGTGGACCTTAATATTCTGAATGACCCGCTCGTCCATTAGCTAGAGCACACTTGTAGTGTTAGGGGGCAAAAATTCAAGTCGGATGGCTTTGAGGTGGTCCACAGTACCGCGGGCTCCACAGTTATCGACGAACATAACCACATGTTGCCTTTGGCGATCGAACACCCGGTCCAGACGGCGCAAATAGTCTTCGAACAAGCAGTGCGTAATCCACGCCTTGGTGTTGCTGGAATGCCACACGGCAAAAAATGCAACTCCTCGCATTTTTTGTTGAGCCGATAACGACGAGTTGGACTTTCTTGTCGCTAACAGAAAGTCTTTGCATCCCATAAAACTCCTGGGGTTTTTCGCCTTCCTGATGACAAGGACCGGCAGCTTTTCGATGCCCATTGCCTTCGCCCCGACCACGACGGTGATTCTTTCCTTGCTGTGTTTTCCTCCTGTGCAGAAGTCACTGTCAAAACACAGCATCCGGTCCGGTAGCATTTTGAAAAAGAGGCCGGTCTCGTCACAATTGAAAACATCTTCGAGGGCAAACTCTTGCAGCAATGCCTTTAGTTTGTTCAAGCGATAGTCTATGACAGTGATCTGGTCGACGGCTCCACTCTCCCCGCACACTTTCTTGAACGAAATTCAATGTCGCCTCTTAAAGCCACGCAACCATCCATCAGTGAACTTGAGTTCTCGAAGTTCATTTTAAGAGCAAGATTCTCTGCTTTCTGTTTGAGGGTGTCACCCGACACTGGAAGGTTCTTGGAAAGAACTCCTTTGAGCCAAAGTTGCAGAGCTTCCTCCAGGGCCATATGTTCGCCTTTTCGGTCTTCTTTTGGTACTTATTGTGCGAGCTGTCAAGTGCAGAGAAAATCATTTCTTTGTTTTTCATGCAGTCGGATAAAGTCTGCTTGGGCAGCTGAAACTCTTTCGCCATGTCGGATTGCGCCCTTCCATTATCTAGGAGCCTTAAAATCGTCGCTTTCTTTTCCAGCGTCATTGTAGTGTACTTGCGTCACTTCTTCGGGGCACCTGGCGGAGGTGCAAGAGGTGGGGCCATGAGGTCGAAAACTGCGAGACGTAGGAGTGAATATGCGAAGACGTACCCCACACTTCAGAAATGGCGACTGGTTTTGGTTGGAGATGGAAAATCAACCAAGCAAAGAAACCAAGACAATGATGATGATGCGAAGCCAAAGAAAAAAATGACCGCATCTCCACGTGGTGAATGATGTTGATTGGGGCGAAGCTCGGGTGGTGCTGATGATACTGATTTTGGTCATAGGTATTGCTGCTTGCTGTCGGCGTTGACGCTTTGCCGCCGCTTCCCGAGCTCTCAACTCCGGGTCCGCTTGGCGTTTTTGACGCTGTGCAGCAGCTTCTCGCGCCCTGGTCTCCGGAGCAGCTTGCTGTCTACGTAGACGCTGAGGCGCTGCATGCTGAGCTTTTCGGTCCTTTTCATTCATGGCAGTAGGAGAATGTGTGGTTTTCTTCTTTTTCTTTTTTTAAGCAGACAGATGGGATGGCATCTCAGAACCCCCTACTCTTTTTTTTCTTCTTTTTCTTTTTTCATAATTTTTTTCATCTTTTTTTCCAATTTTTTTTTGCCCTACACGAGCACGTGAGCATGTGCTCACGTGCTCGTGAGCACGTGATCTCACGAGCAGAAGCACGAGCACCCGACGCCGGCCTACGGCGGACGGACACACGGACATGGCTAGCCCCTAAGGAGCTTCGCCCCTAAAGGCATAGCCATAGGACACGCAGCGGCTGGTTGCCGCTAGGTGTCCTATGGTATGCATTTGGTACGCAAATAGTGCTCTGCCAAACTTATCCAAATCCACCCGAAACATCCCCACGATCAAAACAGCAAAAAATCCAAGATGGCATCCTCTTGGCGGCCGCCACTCGTATTTTAGTCTGAAAAATTTAACTTTTGGGCTGCAAACTGTTTGAAAAACTGGTTGTTAATATGTACTGTTTCACTAGGGTAAGTCGCCATTCCCCGTCAGTGTCAGATATCGAACAAGTCCGAATTACTGGCGTCCCGAAAATCTAGTCGAGGCGACTGTAACAAGCAGTGGCGTAGGCAGAGGGGGGGTTTGGGGGGTCGAAACCCCCTCCCGAAATACCAAACCTACACCCCCCCTCTCTCCCGGGGACCCGCTGGCTCCCCTGCACACGCAGTCGGTTTTGCGCGGGGCATGGAGCAAAGGCGGAGACGCGGATTGTCTCCGACTTATATGTTTTGGGGAAGAGTGTTTGTGGGGTAGAAAATGCTAAAAAAAAAATAAAAAAAAGGCATTATTCCTTTGTTTATACGAGGGGTGATCAAAAAGTTCCGGGACTGATTTTGTTGCGTAGAAATGTAAGAGCAGTACAGTGATGCGAGCGCAGCAGTCAAAGGAAAGAACCTTCGTGTCTCATTATACCAAAGGGCGTCGCTCTGTGAACATTTGGAGCTGCGCTACACTAGTTTGTTTGACCACATGCACGAGCATGATGGCGATCTTTCCATAGACTGCAAACCAAAGCGAGAACGAACATCGATTTTACGTCAAACTCGGCAAATCTAAAACAGAGACCTCTGAAATGATTTAGAAGACTTATGTCAAAAAGCAGTGAGGTGTGCGAGGTGTTCTGAGTGGCACTCGCGCCTCAAGAATGGCAGAACGTCACTGAAGTCAAGGAGAGGGCGGATAAAGTCGCCCTACCGCTCTTCCGTCTTCCAGCGATGTTCTGCCGTTCCTGAAGCGCGAGTGCCACTTAAAACACCTCGCACCCTTCACGGCTTTTTGACATAAGCCTTCTAAATCATTTCACAGGTCTCTGTTTTATATTTGTCGAGTTTGACGCATAATTGATGTTCGCTCTCGTTCTGGTTTGTAGTCTATGGTAAAATCGCCATTGTGCCCATGCACGTGGTCACGAAAACTCGTGAAGCGCAGCTCCAAATGTTCACAGAGCGGCGCCCTTTGGTATAACGAGACACGAAGGACCCTTCCTTCGACTGCTGCGCGCGCATCACTGTGCTGCCCTCTCTTTTACGCTACAAAATCAGTCCCGGAACTTTCTGATCACACCTCGTATATATTTATATGGGATACGGAACTTGATCTCAGATATATAGAGAACGGATATTTCGAAACACTTGTGGGGTGAAGGATGGCAATTTCAAGGCCAAGTATAACGAACTATCCTCACTAGAATACACAGTTCAATCAAACCAAAGCGAACATAATAAAACAAACACATGGTGATAATGTAAAACAATGTCAGTGATGTAATATTGAATGAATTGTAAAAACAATTGCACTGTTAGCAAGGGGTGGCGCTGTGCTCACGCACACCTTGAGTACTGATCAGAATAGAATTACGTGCTTTCGACTAAAATTATTAATAAAGAGTTTATTTCCGTCGTATGTTAGCAATATAATTAACGTAAATATTTAAAGAAAACGACCTAATATACATCCCTGTGGGACACCAGTAATAATACGTCTTCGAACTTGACGAATATCCATCAATATAAACTAATTGCATTCGATGCTGTAAGTAAGACTTCACTCACTGCAAAGCATGCCCTCGAATCCCATATGTATCCAATATTGCTAGTAAAATTTCATGATTGAGGCAATCAAAAGCTTTTGTGAAATCTATGAATGCTACAAGAACAATTTTTTTCTTCAACATTTTCAAGATGAATTTTTTCTGGAATGACTAGAGAAGACTTCGTAGATTTCTGCTTCTATAAAACCAAACTTATATCAAGTTATGCTTAGTTGAAAAAAATAGTTATACTTGTATGCAGTACCTTTTCAAGTGCTTTAGAAAATACTGGCAATATAGAAATCGGTCTGTAATTACCCATAACACTTACACTTTGTTGTGTAGTACTGACACTTTTGCTATTTGCATTCGTTTAGGAAAAACACCAGTCATCAAAGAAAGATTAAATATATGTGTTAGCACTGACGCTAATAAAATGAACAACAACAAATCAGAAACGCAATACTCTTACAGTAACAATCCCGCTTCTAATGTTCACAAAATGCAGGTTAAAAGCGTTACGCCAAACAACATTCGGTTAGTTCAATAGCGTTACGCACTTTTTTTATTAATCGAAATAGATGAACGGTTTCGATTTAAAAGATAATTATAACTTTTTGTACGTGACATCCGTGCACCCTCTCTGCTGCCTTGGAACATCTTCAAGTAGTAGCGTTCTTTATGCACGCCGTAAATTACCACGAATAAAAAAGTAACTGTGACTAGTTCTTTCAGAAAGCAATTTACAGGCTCTCTTAATCATTTCATTTATGCCAAGCTCCTATAGATGCAGCCGCCTGCGTTCACGGCAAAGAATATCCAGGACGTCCTCCGCTTGAACTTCCATGTCGCGGTGAACATTCAAAAAGCGCTAAACCGAGCAGTCGTTCATTCGAAGTGGACGCCTCTCAGGTATGTTTTCAACCGTCGTAGTGAAGAAAACGAACTTTCAGCTTCCGCCATTGTTACGGGCAGGATCTTGAGGAGACGATGAATGTTTGGGAATAAGGCCCCCCGGACAGGGAGCGACAGCCTGTAGCGCATACGTGACGGGCATTTCACGTTTCTCCCTCTTGCATTTTGCAGCCCATATGAGCAGCTCACATTGGAGTTCAGGAAATGAAACCAGGCTTGAATTGAGCTCCAAAAGCTCTTCAGCGCCGAGACCTGCCCCGCTTTCCAAGATATTTGCAGGCAGAAGCGACAAAAGTAATTGCAACGTACGCTCGGTGCTTTTTAAACCTCCCATTTAACTTTGTGATCAGGTAATCCATGAAATGAAGGAACACGGAACGCTAAAATGCTCTTCCGTGCTTCCAGCGGAATGTTAGAGCGGTGACGTTGCCGACTTGTTACTCGCGGCATCTCAATTTCGACTTCAGCTGTCTCGGCCATTTTAATGGCGGCTTGGAATATTGCCAAGTGTTTGTGCATAAACGCTTGCTCAAATTTTGCAATTTTTTGTGTGTTGCTGTTTAATTTTTTATGACAGTACAGCTATCATTTTTTGTTTTGTCTGGCCGGCACGCGTATGGTAATGCAGTAGTAACTCAAAGAGCGGAAGGAGTTATGTGCTGTAACGGAAGCTTTTAAAGTTGGTGGGCCGCAACTACGGTAGAACAGTGAGCCACCATGCCTGCATGTATTCCTGTAAATGGAAGCCTGCTCCGTTTTCAAAAATGACAATGCAGCTTTACCCGTTTTACCTTAACAGCGCCTCCCTTATCTTTGCGCGAGCGTCCATACCGCCGAGTTCCCCCTGCTTCGTCATTGAAGGGGGGGGGGCCGAAATGAAATCCTGGCTACGCCGCTGGTAACAAGATTATATCTTGTGTTGCGCTCGACATTGTCACAGCATTGTTGCAAACGGTCTCAAAAAATGTTGAACACTGTTCAGCATTACTGAGCGGAGTTCGACATATAGCAAAAGTTGGACGCCCTCCTGATTATTCGCGATTGTCACGGATGTCGTGGACACAAATGCGAGCGACCAATTAGTAAGATGTCTCTGCCATGCGCAGACGTTACGAAACGAGCACTCTTGGGAACATTCACTGATTCTGGAGCTCGCCTGTTCCGAAATCATAAGTACCCAAGCCAAGTTTGCAAGATGTTACCTGGTCGTAGTCCGAGAAGATCATGGTCTGGAGCGCACGATGATGGCATCCTCCATGTTGGGCTTGATGGGATTGCGCTGTGCACTTCATGATGGCAATTCCCAGGCGCCGCATGAAGCCCTGGTACCGGGGATTCGTGTAGTGCACCGCAAAGGCCCGCATCAGTGGCAGCGGTCGGATGGCCCTGCCAAGCAATTCAGGCGGGTCAATTACCGCATTTACTCGCATAATGAACGCAGCTTTTTTTCCAAAAATCGAGGCAAAGTTGGGGGTGCGTTCACTACGCGAGGTAAAATTTTTGCGGCCGTATTTACTCGCATAATGAACGGACCTTTTATCCCGCTAAAATCGACGTAACTTCTATCTTTTTGCGCGCGGCGCGAAGACTCCAAAGCTAAACTGCGATGCGAAAAAAAAAATGCCCCTCTCTATTTTTTTATTTTTTTTTGCTTCTCTGTTTGTTTGTTTCCCCCCCCCCCCTCCCCGCCTTTCGCAAGTTGTTTTGTTTGCCCACGCTGCCCATGCTTGCGCCGACCTCGCTCCACCAGGGTAGAAAAGTGCGTTCATTTCGAGGGCTTCTCGCTTCTCTTTCCAAAGTGCGAGGAGGAGGCGAGAGCAGGATGCCTTCATTATGTGCGCTTTGCTTGGGCGAGGGCTTCTCTGCTTTTCTTTCTTATCTCCTTGCGCGGCGGCGCGCGACCTGGAACCAAACTGGTCGTGCGAAAAAAGAAAAGAGCTCCTCTTTATGCTTTTTAATGCGAATAGCATTCTTTGGCTACTTCACGCACTTTTCGTCTATGTATCTATCTATCTATCTGGCTATCTAACCTCTTACGCCGCGGGTCGATAAATAAATAAAAAGACCGGCGCCGGCTGGATTCAACCGTTGACCCTTTGATCAGCAGGCAGACGCGCTAACCACAGAGCTATGAAGGCAGTCATTCAACGCACTCTAGAACAGTTGCTTATATCTTACTCATAGCGGCATTTGCGTTGTCACACAGGCCGACGGCGCGCCGCGTTCCATGCACGGGGCCACCCGCCTTCATGAGGCCTGAGCACGGCCGCTAGCTCACCCTCTCCCCGCGCTCGGGAGAGGGGTGATGTAGCGGCCGTGCTCAGCCTCACGAGAGCGGAATGAGCCCTCGTGCATGGAACGCGCGCGCACCGGTAGCTGTGACAGCGCCTGTAAAGCGCGTCCTATGGTAAAGGTATAAACAACCGTTTAGAGTACCGTTGGTTGAGACTAGCTGAGACGCCAGAAAGTCTGGTCGGTACCATTTTGAGTGTTTGTGCGTATGGCGCGTGCTTTGCTCGCCTTCCTAAGTGACACAAACGCACGTGCTGGGCTGCGGAGATCGTGCGCAGGGCTGTGAAAGTGTCAACAAATTTAGAATCGCCTCAAGAGTGGGCTGGCGTATCTAGAGTGTGCCGGCCACCTGACGAACGCGCATAACTCCGCACCGTTTGATGCTATTCGCATTAACGTAGATAATCATTCCCAAAGGATGGGTTCTGCTGATTTTTTCTTTTCTCTTAACTCCGTGGATTTCTTTTTCTTTTTTTTGCCGTCTTTCGCAAGCTGTTTCGCTTTGCTTAGGCGAGGGCTTCACCGCTTCTCTTTCCCATCTTCTTGCGCAACTCGCAACCAACCTGCGCTGTGCAAAAAAAAAAAATCTTTTTTGTTTTTGTTTTTATTTTGGTTCCGTGGATTTTTTTTTTTTTTTGCCGCCTTTCGCAAGCTGTTCTGTTTCGCTTTGCTTAGGCGAGGGCTTCTCCGCTTCTCTTTCTTCACTCCTTGCGCTGCGGCGCGCAACCCAAACTCCAAACTGCGCTGTGCAAAAAAGAAAAAAAGAAATCTCTTATGCTTTTTTTTTCCGTTGGAGCTTTTTTTTTATTTTTTAACGCCTCAAGGCGTTTTGTTCGCTCACGCTGCACATGCATTCGTGACTTCGCTGCACCAGGATAGAAAAGTGTGTTCATTTCGCGCGCGTGGAGGGAGGGGGTCAAAATTTTGACGTCCGAGTTGGGGGTGCGTTTATTACGCGAGGGAAAAAAAAGTCAAAATTTTGAGAGCCGACTTGGGGGTGCGTTCATTACGCGAGTGCGTTCATTGTGCGAGTAAATACGGTAAATGCCAGCACTCCAGAAACAGAACCACCCTCGGTAGGCTCAACCCTTTAACCGTCGAGACTATCTTCCCAAAAAGACGTTTCCCAGTGGTTGGGCTTTTCTTTCCAAAGTATTACAGTCGAGACTCGGTTATATCACACCCAGGTATTTTGATTTATTAGTTTATATCGAACAGTCCAAACATCCCTGCCGCCCGGTCGCTTCTACCACGGTCGGTGTGGTCGGTAGGCCAAGGAGCAAATAGCTCACATTGCGGGGCTGGCAGACCGCCAAGCCAGCATACGGATATGCATGCAGCAAAAATACAATTGTAAAAAAAAAAGTAATGTGGAGGATGGCAAGAGCAAGGGGAAGGGCACGCGAGCGCGTAGGAAGGCCAGGGAGTGCTCGCTGTTGGAACAATAGCGTGCGCTCTTTCCCCGAACCCTGCTGTCGCTGCACGACTCCTTAACCCAAAAAATAAAATAAGCAAAAAAAAAAAAGCCTTCGTCAAGTTCAGTGTGTTGACAACAACGGTTCAGCAATTGCACTTTGAACGCCTTATCTTTGTTTACCTTTTCTTTCGCCGTTATTGCTTTGCCCTTCTTTTTTTTTTGCTGCCTGAATTTAGTGAGCTTTTTTTTTTTGTTGCTTGTTCAACTTTCTTCTATGGATCAAGAGTTTTTTTATGCAACTCGCTTGTCCTGTTTTTTCATTTTTTTAAAATTATTTTCGTGTTTTGTCACTGGTGCTGTGTGGAAATCGTGGCCAGGCACGCGCGTGTAAACGATCGCAAACATTGCCGCGTGCCATCTTCACTAACTACTGCTCTACTGTATTTAGCGGAGATGCTCTACTTTGGTCAGGTCCTGTTTGCCGCGGCATTCGGTATTAGCAGAGATGCGCGGAAATTTCAACTGGAGCTTAAGTTTACATCAAATTATTGATATATTGAACTATTTTACGATCCCCTTTGAATGCAATATATCCGGGCTCGACTGTACTATGTAGAAAGGGTCAATGCGAAGGTTTTTTCTTAATTATCTGGTGGGGGATGGTACAGTGCTTGCAAGCTGTTTAGGTTTAGGAGCATAAAATAAAAATAATGAGGGCAAAAAGGTGTCACCTTTCTTCCAATCTATTTCATTTTGGTGTGTCCACTTCCGCGACATTCCGGCGGCTTCAGATTACTAACGGGAGATACTACAGATCATCTCCGCCGAATGATGAGCTCGCATCCTCTGAATTTATATCCGAAAAGCGTTGGAAGTCTGATACAGAAGAGCCAGTGCTCACATCGGCACTACTGCCAGAGCGGCCAGTATGCGAAGTGAGCAACCCGTGCATGGAGCATTTGAAAACTAGAAATAGCCCAGCAAAGCAAAACAGTGTGCAAATACAATGTTTATAGTTTGCCAAAGACATAACAAATAGCAACGCCTCCCGCAGTGCGCGCAGTTTTGCGCTTAGGTGGGTACTTTCAAATATGTAATCCCTGCCGCACATGTACGGTAACGACCATCAAAGGGTTAAAAGGTAAAGTAAACATTGTTGATACGTTCCTGGTTGATACGTTTTGCCCAATGTTAGGTACCCGAATGCAAGTCCCGTGGAACTCCCACAGGAATGTATGCAGTATGTACCATATTTTATAAATAAAAAAGAGCAGACGTCACATTTGCTGCACCAAGATGCCCATTGAACAGCTCTTCTGATGGTTTTACCACCATCTGTGAGGTGGCAACTGCGCAACTCATAAGAAGTTCCGTGTGGCCTGAAAAAGTTGCAGTGACTCAAACTTTACTTTAAGCTTAAAGGGCCCCTGAAAAGAAAAAGTTTAAATTAAACAGTCCTGGCTGGGACACGCAAATCAAAAATAAATTTTTACGTCGAAAAAAATAAATTTTTTAAAGCAATATTGATTGCACCAGACGCAACCTAGGTCGGTAGTCACCTCCTTTCCACTCCTTTTTCTCTCTCTTCGCTCGGCATTTTCGGACGCGTGGAGAAGAGGTACTCCCCGCCTCCCCGTAGTGGATCGGCTTGGCTGCTTTGCTGGCTTGTCTGCGCCCCGCATCGAAAGCCATTGCTACTTCCTGTGTCTGTTGGCGCTACATCGCACCAAGCGTCAGTATCGAAGGCCGACTTTGCACGACGGACCGAATCGGCGATTTCGTCCGCAGACCGTGTACCAAGTGACCGGCACGTCACTGATTCCTGCAATCCGACGTCTACGTCCAGCGCACGCGCCTCTTTTCACTTGCGGATTTTTGGCGGGAGAATGACTTGAAAGCGTCTAGTCTGGCAACGGTACATTGTTTTCTTGTTTTTGTTTCTGGGCGATGAAAACAAAAGTGGCGCATCGTTGTGTTTTGTGCGTTCGCTGGTTCATTTTGTCGGGCATTTCTTCGTTCCACGCAGTGAAAGGAACTGCAGAAACTTTGTCTGGCTGACGCGACGCAGGTTCCTGTACTCCTCCGGGTCCGCGCCAAGAAGCTCCGACAAAACCCCGCTCAGCACGCCGCGGCGATTCTTCACGTCCAATCAGGATTTCACCGAGCAAGACCCTCTTGTGGCTGTGGTGAACTTGAGTGCTGTGCACGAGCGCGGAGTGCGTGAAGGCATCTCCAAACGCACCTTCGCAGCCCAGAACTTCGTTGGCTCTAGTGCGGAACCCTTCTGAAAGGCGGACCATGCCTGTGTCACTCTCATGCTTTGGGTTAGTAAAGCTTAGTGCAGCGCTTCGCGTCGAGGCCTATGACGGTGTTTTGTCCCCGATCTGTACGTGACAGCAGCGTACGTCATCTCTTTACTCGCGGTAGCAAACGTCGATTTCTCTCTTGGACAACGGTGCCACGGTGCGATGTTGGAGTTTCACTGCACTGTGGGGTGGCGGTACCAGGTTCGGTCCGTCCTTCGCTTGCCGTCTCCGTCTCGCCGGCTCCCTTCGTGTGGATGCGCAAGGGAGACAGACGGAACCGCAGACATGTCGTCACTCCCCTCCGCGGATTAGTCCGTCATGTGAATCGGCCCTGACTAACTAACATCAAGCTAGCAAGCCCTCTTAGGAGGTCTTCACATATAACGCGATATAAACTATAAAACCACCCGAGGACGCAAGATGCGTTGCAAGACCGCTGATGATGACAGAAAAACAAATGGCTAAGCTTTTGTTTGTTGTTTTATCCAAACGGAAGTAACGATTTTGTAAAACGTTTGTAAACAATTACGACGTTCATTCGATGGATTGTTTCTTAAAGCTAAAAATATGTAATTCAAAAGGCGATTTCAAGAGATCACGAAGATTTTATAACCAACATCAAAGCTTTCACTCATTCTTTTTTCCAATGAAAAGCTGATTTGAATGACCATCGCTACCACATGAGAATGCCGAGCTGAATGACCTGGAATTTGCGCCAAAAATTTCAAATAAATTCGCCGTCAATACTGCTCTAAAATTATCGCCGTCTACGCGTAAAATTCTTTTTTGAATTGCGTGTCCCAACCAGACTGCTTTAAAAACACTTTTTTTTCTTTTTCAGGGGCTCCTTTAATACGGTAGAATCCCGTTAATATGACGTCCCACATTTTAGGACGATTTGATGTGGGCCTGGCAAACTGCCCATAAAAACAATGTATGAGAAGTTAGCATGTCATGATGCACGAAGCACGTATCCCGCATCATACTACAATCCTGGCGCATCGCATTGTTGGTAAAAACAAAGAAAACACTAACACGAAACTGCGCGCTGCGCTGGCGGACGTCTATTTTCCTCCTTCCGTCCCCTGGGAGGCCGTTCTTTGTTCCATTTCCTTTGCTGGCAGTGTTGCTGTCGGTTTTTCATTGCTTTTTGCCCTTTGCCTTCTTTCCCACGACACAAATCCGCTCTGCTCTCTCTTATTTCTTTCTTTTAACGATCCACTCTAGTGCTGTGGTCTGTCGATCCATGCGGTTGAGCTCGTGCGATGCTTTCAGAAAAGTGAAAAAGGCGTCAAGTCTCCGAGTATTCTCTCCTTACGATTCACATACGCTCCGTAGAAATTTACGTGTTCTTGAATAATGGCATGCCGCGCTTATGTGCACTTATTTCTACATCAAACGGCAAGCAGAACTTTACTGTCTGCAACGTCATTCAATGAAGTCGTAAAGAAAAGAACTCTCTGATGCCGACGTGCCGATACTTCGGACGAAAACAATGGTGTCGCAGACGCCTAGCTGACACATGTGGAAATGCCACGCTTCGATGGCAATCGGCGGTTCGCATACGCACATGACGGCATGGTTCCCTTGCTTCTAGAAGTTGCAACCCCCGAAAGAAAATTACTGATGAATATTTCGCAAATAAGGTAAGGTGTAAGTAATCTATCGGCGACTGTACCGCAACACACTTTGATTTAGTTTTTATTTATACGAGGGCTTTATCCTCTTTTTCACCCAGCACGTTATTAGCTTAAAGGTAACTACAGTAGAACCTGTTGATACGCTTGAAGAAACCGCGGAAGAAAAAACATATTACCCGGAAAAACATACAATCCAAACTCACCATTTTCAAACACAAAAAAAAAAAAAAAGTTATTCGAGATAGAGAATTCGAACAGCGTATTTGGCACAGCGCTCAACTGGCCGGAAGCGCTCTGTCAGCTTCCGCTACTCGAGTACAGTAGAATCGCTCTGCGAAGGCAGCCATGGCTTCGCAGTTACGCGTTGTTTTCGTGATGCCATCGGTGAACGAAACAAAAGGGCGCGGGCTTGGGCGGACAAGCGAAACCGGGCCGCCAAAGAAAGCCGCCAACGCAAAGAAGAAGAAACAAAGAAATGCCAGATTTGTTCATTTACTACAACTTGCAACTGCCGCTACTTCGGCTCTCCTTGAACATCATAGTCTAGAGTTACTTTGCATGACTCTGTAAGCGCTAGGCCAGCCCTCGGAACGAGGGCCTCAAAGTGATTGCTGGAGTTACCGAGAGCGACCCATAATCACGCAGTTCTACTTCGTAACGCTGACAAAGCCCTTGTAAGCGAACATACTGCTACGGTAGTCGACAACTGAAGAGACATGCCAGCGCCAGCGATGCGTTTAACAACGGTAGAGCGCTGTATTTGGGTTCCGATTTTAGGGGCTTAGGCCCTTAGGGGCCAGCCATGTCCGAGTCCGTCCGGCCGGGGCCAGCCGGCTACAAGCCGGTGCTCGCGGCCTGCTCGTGAGATCACGTAGCTCACGTGAACGAAGTGAAAACAAAATTGCCAAAGCGAAAAATTACGAAAAAAGAAAAGAAGCAAAAAAGAGTAGGGGGTTCTGAGACGCCATCCCATCTGTCTGCTTAAAAGATAGAAAAGACGAAACCTGCACATTCTCCTACTGCCATGAAATGAAAGGGACCGAAAGCTTCAGCATGCCGCGCTCAGCGTCTACGACAGACGGCAAGCTGCCCGAGACCAGGGCGCGAGAAGCTGCTGCACAGCGTCAAAAACGCCAAGCGTGACCCGGAGTTAAGAGCTCGGCAAGCCGGCGGCAAACCATCAACGCCGACAGCAAGCAGCAATACCTATGACCAAAATCAGTATCATCAGCACCTAACCCGAGCTTCGCCCCAATCAACATCATTCACCACGTGGAGATGCGTGTCATTCTTTTACGCTTGCCAGCTCAAGCTGCCAGGACGCACAGCATCTGCGAGCCACTTTCGCCAGCGGTGGCGACCGGACAAGAGGAAAGCGAATCGCACGTGCACCAGATGGACGCTGCTGTTGTTACGAGCGGTTGGGCACGCCGCCGCCGGAGTTGCAATCGCTCGGAATCCTTTGTTATTATTTCATGGAAAGACTCTTTGACCCAATCGCAATAAATACGGGCTAAGACAAACCGCGCTGTGTGTTCTGTAACACGACTCTCAATCACCTGGAGAGCTCGAAGTCTGCGGAGAACAATAGACGCAGCGGTGGCATTATCAGCGTGGCACTGCCAGACACCGTTCCCGCACGCGCGCGCCGGGTATGCCTCGCGTGCGCTCGGAGTCTCGTCTACATCAAGACCGGATGTTCCAAGCTCCGCTGATTGGCCAAAAACTTATATAACCGGGATTGACATTTGGCAGAATGTTGAGCGTATTTTCCGGGAATGTGGTTATCCGAACGTATGTGAACCGGAAAAAACAGCAGCACTATGGGACGCTTCCGGTGCCCTCACTCGCGAACGTATGAACCGGGAAATTGTAATGAACCGGGAACGTATCAACGAGGTTCTACTGTATTCACAGGGTTTTTATCAAAAAGCAGACCAAATCATTCGGGCAAAAAAGTATGCGTTGCACAGAAAAAAGGGCAACGTCAAAGATTGGTGTTCGCCAGTCCATTTGGGAAAATTGACAATGTTCAGCATAATTAGTTCATTGATTAATTTAGCATACTTAACTTCCCAATAGGTCCAAAGTTGTTTCAATTAGAAACTTACAAGTATCAAGCCGAGAACTACTAAATAAACTCATTTTAGAAAGATATGAGGCACGTACGTTCCAATCTCGTTATTTCAAGGTTCTAAAAGACACATGCAAAGAAAATTTTTAGAAATAGCCTAGATGGAAAAACAGTAAAACAAATGAGAAGAGCAGCAGGAATTTTTAGAACTACGTATATTTACGGCGCAAAACGAACTTGTAGATGGCGCTCGCGGGAGCCGCCGCTGGTCACGTGGTAGACCTGTGCGTCGCCGCCGTCGATGACTGAGCGTTTCGCCGCCGTTCCACGCGCCACGCCGCCGCCACTGCCAGGTTCTGCTTCGGGCGTGCCGCCGCCGTCATCTGACCGGCGCACAGGTCTATCACGTCTGCTTGCGCTTTTTCAAAGGTTTCATTTGGGTTCTAAAGTTGCTTAGTTAATCTTTGTTTTTTGTTGCACTTCAAACGAAGATGAATAAGCAAGTTTTTCGAGACCATAGGAAGCTTCCGAAAGAGCGCAAGTACCACGTGACAAATAGGGGCCAGTCACGTGATAAATATGGGCCACTTTTCCATGGGCGCCCGTGGCCCCAACTACAAATTCGTATAGCGCCGTAAATATAGCTCTAAAACAAATTTATTTTTTGTTGTAAATTCGTTTTTATGACTTCCTTTTCCTACTCCGGTTGTTTAGAAAAAAAGCTTCTTTTTTCTTGCATGTGTTTTTTAAGGGGACAGAAAGTTTGTTTGAATTACCGGGAGTTTTTCCCATAGAGATGCGTAGGACGGGACCTGCATGTTAATTTGAATTATCCAGAAGTTTGAATCGAGAAAGCTTGAACTAACGAGATTCGACTGTACACCATTTTAAGACGTTCCGCACTAATTGAGACGCATTCACAGGTTTCGTTCGCATCCGGGCCAGCATCTCTGTGCCAGCTGCCCTCACCCTCGTAGTCGAAATGCGCGGGCTACCGCCTGCCTCCTCGTAGAAAAAAGGGTATGTGGTGCACTAAGGCCGCATGCCTCTGTTTACGTGGGCCGCTTGGCGCAAAGATGCGCTCCGATGTGAAAAAACCACAACCTAAAACGCTCCAAATTTAGTTTTCCTTCAGAACGTCGTGACATCCTGTACAAGCCTCGTACCTCCCATTTCAGCAGAATCCTTGTTTGTAAGGAACAGGCGGATTTCTGACGGCCACGGGAAGGTAGAATGCTGTTGCCACGGTAGCAGCAGCTGCTGCCACCTTCTAGCACTCTCACGTGCTTTGATTAGCTCAACGACGTGATGCCACGGTACTTTTTGAGAGCACTTCCTTTTTGCCCCGTAGTGATACCACCTATAAGGCGAAGCCCGCCTTTCCTCCCCTCAATGCTATTATTTAGTATCCGTTGACACCGCCAAGACGGCCCACACCACCACACTCGCCTTGCATCGTCCCCGTAGCGAGTGCAATGCTGTGGGTGCACCCGGTGACACCAAGGCGTTAATGGTATATTTGCCGCATACTCTAGTGAGACATGTTGTTCTGGCCACCTTGGGGTAGAGATGGAGATCTGCTAATGATTCCGCAATGGACCAACCTGCTGCCACCCCACTGCCGGTTTGAAAGTCTGTAAGTTGCTAGGCAATTGCGTTACATATGTGTAGGGTTCGGAGTTTTCGGTTTAAACCGATAAAAAGTACGCCGAATCCATTTTTCGGAAATTCGGTTTTAACCGAAAAGGTCAGTTTAGAAATTCGTGTTTTCGGTTTAAACCGATAATAGCCGACAAAAGGCTGTCAATCTATTTTCTAAAATTCGGTGTTAACCGAAAAGGCCACTTGACCTTCCAGTCGTACTGCAGAGCCGTGGTGAAAAAGTGGAACGACAGTGCCTGGTCGAACGTGTCCGAATGTATGCGTATGCACGGATGCCATCACGTACGTTATGGTGTAATGTGTGCGTTCATTGATCGGAACGTTGTTCGAAGTCCCGCATGACTTCTACGGCATGTACAGGCCTGTTTTCAAACTCGTTGTAAGGGAGACTGACTTGATGCAAACTCCTCTGCAGCCAGAGACTTCAGTGAGTACACGAATACGTTGTGCTTCAAAACGTCGCACAGTGTCTCTTTGGTGATCAGATTTGATTGATTGGCTGATTTGCCCAGCAGCGCCTTTCATCCTCAGTCTGCCAGTGTCCCGTCCTGTTATTCTCGAAGCTCGGGTCATATTAACAGGGAAAAAAGAGTGCAGATCAACGAGGACCTGGAAAGTACATGGTTTCCTATATTAAGATAAGGTAATCCTGATGTACAAGGTGAAGTTCCATGTTTTTTGGGCATAGGCTTCTATCTGACTTTAATTTGTACTTCTGTGTTTTTTCTTCTTTCTTTTTACAGTTGCAATACCCTGCTAAAAGTGCCCATTTTTTTTCAATGTATCTATGCCGCTATTCTTTGAGTGATCACAAATATTAGAACTACAAGGATGAATCTAACTCCGACCGTCATAGTCTCTATTTCATATTAACCTAAAAAAGAAAAAAGGTAAATCTTGTTGCAATTGAAAAACGAAGCGTGACGGTTAATAGATACAAAACTTGAAAGGTAAACTTCTGTGGGCATAAATATACACTGAAAAAAAACCAAAATTCAATTTTTAAATAAACACCTAAAAAAGTATGTTGACTCTGAAAATAAAACCGAAAACACAGAACCCTACATTTGTGAGAAGTCCTAGCGTCATAGACGTTGCACATGTCCAGACTCGTGCCCCAAGCATTTAAAAAATGGGATGGATTACAATTTACATTACCGAATTTCAAATGTAATGGATTATTTATTCCACAAAGTACAAATTACTTTCACATTACTTTCCGTACTTGTCAAGGAGACATCACAAACAATTTTGATGTTTTCAAAAATGTTCCACGGCACTACCTTGCATTAATCGTACGCCCGCATTATGCTAGTCCTGTAAAAATAAAATAGTGTATTTATGAAAAAAATGTAGGTGCACTGTGTTCATCTGTAAGCTGACAAGTCAGCGAATAGTGCAACTTCACCCGCCATCCCGCTAGTTTACAACGACTGGAAGTGATCCCTGGAATTCTGCAGACAAAGTTGGGCGGTGCTCATGTCGCAGCTGCACGTGCAACTCAGCTAAGGCATCAAGACAGCAATGCCTACTCGGCATTGTCTTCGTGACCTTGGTTTTAATTGTACCGTGACATTTGCATAATGAACACACTCATATAATGAACGCACCCCCCACAACGAGCATCAACATTTTTACTTTGTTTGCCCTCATGTAATAAACGCACAACATATTTTCAACTCCACGAGTCTTGAACTGCGTCCAACTTAGTCAAGCAACCACCAGGCCAATTTTCTTTGCCGCCAAGGGCTGTGCTGTCAAGTCAAGTCAAGTCAAGCCAAGCTGCTCTCGTAATGGCTGCAAGCATACCAACCCCACTACCAAGAACGCCGCTCAATCGAAATTTCCGTGCTCAACGACATTTTTGCGGTCTCCCCGTCAACGGTCCATAGGAGTCAATGCATAAGAATACTCACTGCAGCAAACACAGTTTTCTGTGCTGTCTCGCTTGAACGAAATAACACGGAGTCAACTAAGATCGAAAGTTTAATTTTCCGTACGGGAAAACAAACTTTCAAGCACTGGTGCATTTTGGCACATAAAATGCGACTCCATATAAAGTTTAAATCGCGTGTTGAACCACCCAGAAACTGCCACTAAAAAAACCGGTACCCGAGCGCAACGCTGGCCGGGCGTGCAGGCCGCCATCAGTACTTGATGGCGACGGCGATGAGGCTGGCCTTCCTACGCTGTTGCACTGATGTTGCTGTATGGGTTGCACCCTAGCTCTTGGCTTGATAGCGCTCTGCTGCAGACTATCCAAAGCTCAAAGCACAGTCGCTCTTTTTATTTTTTTTGCCTTCTTCGTTGTTTGTTGTCATTTTATCAGTACGGTGAACGGCGCATCAAATTCGACGGCATAACGCGGGCTGCTTTGGCGCATGTGGCACGATGGCACCGCCAAGTAAAACGTGAAAGATTTGACCCTGACAAGATAAAGCTCGCGTCCTGGAAGAAGTTGCAAGTGGACAGAAGAAAGCTTGTCATCGCCGGAACGCTCGGAATTTCTCCGAGTTCGTTGTCGACTTCATCCTGGAAGTCGAGAGATGCAACCAAAAAGGCTCCTGGCAATCGGGACATCGGCCAAGCGAAAGAACATTGACACCGCCGGCGCACGAAGAGCTCGACAAGGCTGTGTACACATGGTTTGTGGAGTACGAGGGCGAAGAAGATGACACCAGTCAGCGGAAGCGTCAGGCAGCAGAAGTGCCTGGCCGCGCTATTGCCTGCTGGGAATCGACAACTTCAAAGCTAGCACCGGCTGCCCAACAGGCTCAAAGGCCCGCCATGACATTGTCGGCAAGACGCGAAAAGCAGGCTCGTCAAGACGGCAGTGCGGTGCTTCCGCTTAGATGTCAACAAACGTTTCTGCGTTGTTCAACGACTACGAGATGTCTGACATTTACACCGCCGACGAGGCAGGACTTTTCTACGCAGATGCTGCCGTCGAAAACTCTGGAAACGAAAGGTCAGCGTCACGGGTGGAAAACACAGCAAAAAGCGCGTGGACCGTAACTAAGCTGTGCACCAACGTGGACGGGTCCCACAAGCGTCCACCGGCTGGCCGGCAAGAGTGCAAGGCCCCGTTGTTTTAAAGAGAACAGGAGCCTTCCCGCCAAGTATGTGGGCCAACAGCCGGTCTTGGATGACGCGGCAATTTTTTCGGAATGGGTCGAAAGGTTCGACTGCGACATGAGGAGGCAGGGCCGGCGGGTTTGCTTGTTGCTGGACAATTGCCCCGCTCACCGACCCGGATGCTAAGCTCTGCACAAATATGGAGCTGAAGCACTTTCCGCCTAACTGCACTTCAATAATCCAGCCCCTTGACCAAGGTGTCACTAGAAGCCTCAGGTGCGCCTACCGCCAGCGAGTGATGCAGCGTCTCCTACTAAACGTGCCACGCAGGTCGGTGGCACCATAGCTGATCGCCATCGCGCTGCAGATGATGGCTGCTGCATGGACTGCAACCAAACGTTCAGTCATCGCCAACTGTTTCACGCACGTGGGCTTCACAGCGCGGAGACCCAGGCGCCTGACGGAGGCCCAGACGCCGACTCCGCTGAGGATAACGGTGCCAGTGCACCGCCGGGAGAGGCCGTTACTTCTTGGGCTGCGCTTCAGGATGCCGGAACTGACGCCGTCCGGGGCCGCGCTGGGAGATTTCACCGACGCTGACATGGATGTTATCGCTCATGAAGAAGTGACTGACGAGGACACTATACGAAGTGTCCGCGACAGAGGTGCAGTCAGGATGGAAGACGACGTGCCGGACCTGCAGCCTCCGCCGTCCATGGTGCGCGTACTGGATGCGTTCGACGCTCTCGATAAACTACGTGGCTGTGCATGATGACGACCTCGCCATGAACCTACTCGCCGACCATAACCCGCGGCCCCGGAGCCGCTCCTAACAAGGAAAAGGAAGCTAGGCGGCACTCGATGCACTCTGGAAATAAAGATTTCTGTACTTCATCAGTTCAGGTGTGCTGTATTTTTGTAGAACTGGCTACAACAAATTTTTTCTTACGCACCGTCAATTTCTCAGTAGTAAGATTTGACTGTAGTTGCGGAAGTCATCAACCGTGGAACCGAGGTATGTGCGTGTACACTTAACAAAGCTGGGGTCAGCCATTTGCCCACTGACATGCTTTGTCCATCGGATGCATTGATGTCAACCCAACACGCCGTCGTCTGTGATCCACTCGGACACAAATCGCAAGTGGTTAGGCCTAAAAACGGTCGCAGGCTTCCATGCTGGGTGAGCCAGAGGGCGCTTTTCCTTCGAAGGCATGCCAAAAAGGCCCTCAAAAAGGCTTGGCAATTTAGGAGAGCATGGTTACTGTGGTGCGCTCACCAGCCCTGGGTGCGCATCCGTCAATGGGGACGGGCTCTCATCACCCTGTCGTGTCACATTGGCACCTAAAAATGACATTTGCACAAAGTGTTTTAAATGCAAAATTTTACCCCAAGGAATCTAACGTACCCCCAAATATGTATACATTTTTCAGGAAAGAAGTGTGTCTATTATGCGAGTAACATGGTATATGCCCTGCACGTGTTTGTAGTGACCGGTTGTACGAAATATCACATTTTCTTTATAGTTATTCTTTTGTTGAACTTGGGTTAACTTTATGCTGCTTGATTGCCTGCTTATATTGCTCGCTTTTGTTAAGTTCATATATTTTTAAAAAGTAACGAGTAATTAAAGTAATCTGTTACAAATTTTTAAAATAAAATTACATTACAAATTACTGTCACAACAGTCACTGGTCAATTACAATATCATAACGAATTACAAGTAGTTCATATTTGTCGTTGTCTAGCGAAGGTAGTCTAGCTTGTTCAGCCCTACAC